>JAJIBD010023800.1:0-34465 GCA_021461705.1 Cryptotis parvus | reverse complement strand
TCACTTGATCACTTGAATCCCGTTATTCATCGATTTGCTCGAGCGGGCGCCAGTAACATTTCCATTGGACCCTATCACGTGCCAATGTAGCCCAATGGCATCCTGGTTGATTCAGGAATATGAAGAGCCTCAAACCGTTCCTTCAGGGTCTTGACAAGGAAGTCTGACCATCTTGTAGGTGGGCGGCCACGTGATCTTTTGACATCCCGTGGGATCCAGTCGGTAATGGCTCTAGTCCAGCGGTTGTCTCCAAATCGCATTACATGTCCAGCCCATCTGATTTTCGATGCCTTGGCAAAGGAGACAGCGTCCCTGATTCTGGAATAGCGGCGGAGGTCAGAACTCCGGATTCCTTCTCTCACTTGAGTGAGGCGTGATATTCCAAGCATAGCTCTTTCGATTCCTCTCTGGGAGACCCGAATAGCATTCTCATCCTGCTTTCCGTAGGGGCCAGGTCTCTGAGGCGTATGTTAATGCAGGGAGAACGGTGGAGTCAAAGAGATGTGCCCGGGGCCGGAGGTTCTTTGTCCTTTTTTAGCTATTTCTTCGATGCCTTTGAAGGCATTCCATGCCGCTCTCTTCCTCCTGCGCAGCTCAGGTTTTAGGTCGTTCATCATGTTGACTTCTCGACCTAGGTACATAACTGCTGCATTCAGAGATGTTTGTTCCATTGAGAGTGAATGGGGCCTCTGGAACTAGTTCATTTTTTCATGAACATGGTTTTTCTTTAGATTCAGCTGTAGACCTATCTTTCCACATTCTCGGTCAAAGTCAGCCAGCATTTGTGCCGCTTGGCTAATGTTTGGTGTTATTAGAACGATGTCATCAGCGAAGCGGAGGTGGTGTAGTTGCCGACCATCTATCTTCACTCCCATTCCTTCCCATTCTAATTGTCGCATGATGTTCTCGAGGGTGGCGCTGAAGAGTTTTGGTGAAATGGTATCACCCTGTCGAACCCCTCTTTTGACATCAATGATCACTTCTTTGTAGAATGGTGAGATCCTGGTGGTGAATCCGTAATACAGCTCACGAAGGATCTTGATGTATTGGGTTTGAACACCCTGTTTGGCTAGGGGCTTCGATGACTGCTTCAGTCTCCACAGAATCAAAGGCTTTCTGTAAATCAATGAACGTGAGACAGAGCGGCATCTTGTACTCCCTACAAACCTCAATGAGCTTGGTTACTGTGTGGATATGGTCGATTGTGCTGAATCCTTTCCGGAAGCCTGCTTGCTCGCATGGTTGTCCCTTCATCTAGTGTTCTGCCAATCCTGTTCAGGATGACTCGTGTAAACAGCTTGTAGATGACAGGACAACAGGCAGATGGGGCGATAGTTGCCGATGTCGGTGAATGTCTCCCTTCTTGAACAGTAGAACTGTCCTGCTGGTTTTCCATTGGGAGGGCACCTTGCATTCGGACAGGTAGCGTGTGAAGAGCCGAGCTAGTGTATTGATGAGTACCGACGGCAGATTCTTCAGGTGTTGGGTCTGACTTTGTCTGGGCCTGGTGCTGTTCCCTTCTTTACCGACGAGATGGCATGTCGGATTTCAGAAGGGAGAACGTTGGGAATGACATATCCATCCTGTGGAATTTGGTATGTGGGCAGGTGGATGTGGCTATCAAAGAGATTTGAGTAGAAGTCCTGGATAATCTTCTCCATTGCCTTTCTGGAAGATGTGATAGATCCATCAGGGCGTCGGAGGGCAGTCATCTTGGTCTTATAGTTGGCGAAGGACAGGCGGGCGGTGCGAATGCTTTTCCCGGCTTCTGCTGCATCTTCCAGTATTTCTGCTCTTCTGTCTTTGAGGTCTTCTTTTTATCGCTTCTCTGCACCGTTTAGCAAGCTTGGGCGTTAGCATTTGGTCTCCTGAGGCTCGCGCCTTGCCACGTTGGCGAATGAGCTCGAGAGTTTCTGAAGACAGGCGTCCTTTTGTGTCTTTCTCTCTCTGGCATTCTTCGCACAATCATGGAGGTGCTGAACCAGTCGGTTGTATTCTTCATCGATGTCGTCAATGGTGGTATCTTCCCATGTTGCTGCAATGGTGCCAAAGAGTTCCCAGTTGGTGGTCGTTCTGGGAGTTCTCTTCTTAAACTTTGCAGCCTTTTCTCCCCGTTGCGGGAGTAGAATTTTTGCACGAAGAGAGCGGTGGTCCGATCCTGTTTGGAATTTGGGGATGACAGCAACATCGGTCAGACAAAACCGTCGATTGAAGATGATGTGGTCAATTTCATTGTGGAACTGTCCGCCAGGAGATTCCCATGTCCAACGTTTCCCTTCAGCCTTCTGGAACTGTGAGTTCCCATGAATGGTCTTGGTGGACATGATGAACTCAGATAGTCTCTCACCCTGTTCGTTCCATTTCTAGGCCATGGGTCCCGATGTGGAGTTCTTCAGCCAGATCTTCTTGGTCCTATCTTGGCATTAAAATCACCGACTATGATCTTGTAGAAGGTGTGATCTTTTTATAGAACTCCTCCAGTTCCATGTAGAATTTCTCAATTTCATCTTCTTTGTTTGTGGATGTTGGTGCGTAGACAATGAAGATAGAAATTGCTGGCAGTGGGCCACATCTCTTCAAGTGTAATCGTCCTATTCGGTTTGTTAGGCATTCAAATGAATCAATGTTGAGAGCCATGTTCGTTGACAAGGACACCAACGCCACCCGCTGCCTCTTTTGCCATGTCCAAGGAACAATTCTTCTCCAGTGTCAAATACACGCATGATGCAACTGAGCCTCCTCGTCTCAGTCAGACCCATGATGTCCTACTTGATCTTTTGGCGCTGCACCATCAGATCCTCAATATATGCTTCGATGCCAGCGTACGTGCATTGAAAGTACAGACAGATCATTTTAGTCCTTCTGTTTGGCAGCCTAGGATGGCCGTGAAATTTTATATGGCACTGCTTGTTTGCCTTTCTTACTGCTGCCGATAAGGGCTCTTTTGGAGTCAGGAAAATAAACATTTCTGTTACTGGGTTTGGCATATCGAACACGCATCGGACAGCTTGCCCAGGCTCTGCCATGCGGGCACTATATTCTCATTACTTTGTGGGGCTCTCTGAGGGGTAGAATATTTACGGTGGCATGGAGGTAAATCATTGGGAAAGCTGTTTTCTGCTCTGCTAGTTGTGTGTCTGTGTCTTAGGCTCAAGCATTCCTGGGCTTGAAATACTCTCCTCTGAAGGCGGGTCTCTGCAGGGTGGGTCCTTAGTAGGCTGGGTTTTCTGACAAGCTTGGATGGAGACTGGATTAATCTGTGGTGGAGATCTCTTATCAACTTTGGAGTGTGGATTGTGAAGATCACTGCCAGCAAGGTGTGGGGTTTCTCTGGGCTCCTCGAAGGCCTCCATCGGGATGGTGAACTCGGCTGAAAGTAGCTCTCGTGGTCAATGGAATGCAGGGGGCTCCAGCGGGGAGCTGGTTTCTGCTCAGGGTATATCTGGCCTACATCCAAGAAGAACCGCAATGGTACTTATCCAAGGAGCAGAAGACTCTGTACTTGCTCACGGAAATTTCCCTGTAACTTACTTTGCAAAAATCAGATTCCTAAGTTAACTAGGGTAATTTGAATAAAATACATTCTGATAGGCTTGACTTAAAGGTACCAATTTTGAGTAATTCAAATGAAACTTCATTTACAACTGTAGGTAAGCGACTAGCGTATAAAAAAACTCAGCATGCATTGGTATATTTGACCAGTATAATTAAAGCCAAGTTAACCAAGAAGAACATCAAATAAGAGACAGACACTGAAAAAAGGCCAAAAAGGTAGCCTGGTGTTTCTATGCCCATTAAGAAAGATTTGGACACAATAAGTCATTTCTTATCAGCTAATCTCATGGGCACAATCATAAAATATGTATGGTGTTATGTTGCTTTGGTCTTTGTTGCTTTTACTTCTGTGTTTTCTGTTAGTAAATCATTCTTCCCGCTCTAGTTCTAATAGAGAACCTTTTTAACTCCTCCAAGGTCAATAATTTCAATGTAATGTTCCAAATTAATGAATTTTATCTTTTCCTTATAGATGTTAATAACTTCAGAAAATTCAACCAGTTCATTGTCTGGCCCCCACTAAAACTAAGGTCACTATCACTATAACTATCTTCCTGTTCATCATCTATTTGCTAGAGCAGGCACCAGTAATATCTCCATATGTCCTGTCTCATGCTAGTAGAACCCAAAGACATCTGTTGCTCCAGGAACATAGAGCCTCAAACCATTATATTAGGTCACGGGAATGACCTAATATAAAGTTACTGGTATTTGGCATATCATATACTACATGAGCAGCTTGCCAGGCTTGCCGTGCGGGTGGCATACTCTTGTAGTCACCTCTAAATAAAGCATTTATTGATGAACCGCATGGCCGCTTGCAGCTACGCGAGCTGGCTGTGATAGTCTGGTCTGCTGGGTGGAGCTGCGATGAGTGGAAGTCCGGATGATGGGAAATGGAGTAAGGCGGGGTCATCTGGGCTTGTTGTGAGGCTCTGCTGGGGTGGCAGGTCAGGGCTAGAACCTGCCATGCCTCCTGGCGCCTCATGAGCGGCTGGGGACAGGGAGCATAAGCAGCTCTGCCCCCATGTCTGAGAGTCTCTGGTTCAGCATACCTGGGTAGATTGAAAAAAAACTGCTGCAGTTTTTTCCAGGCCCCGGAAAAACTAAGGTAGCATAAGATTTCACCCTTGCACAGGCAGGGTCTACATCCCTTTGTCAGCATAAAGAAGCTCCAGAAGATGGACCCTCACCCATTTTTCCCTCCAAAATTTAAGGCGGTAAAATCTCTAGGGGGGCTTAATGTAGGCAAGCAAACAAAGAAGGTGCCCATGGCAAATGAAATTGAAACTTCTACAAGCTGGTTTGAATCTTGTTTCAGCTGGGACCCCTAATAGTGTTATTGCTTATATTGACTGTTGAACCTTGCTTTCTTAACAGGCTAGTTGCTTTCATCAAAACCATCAGCACAGTGCAGCTCATGGATCTGAAACAGCAGTATTATCTGGACCTTAATAATTCTAACTATGAGGAAGATTCCTCATGGAGCTAAAAGAAAAGGGGGAATGTTAGGTTGACCGAATCAGACCTTGGATCCACCACTCCCATGCAAGGAAGGCTACCCCAAGGAAAGCGGAAGCAGAGATCTGCAACTGGACAACATGCTGTCATCCCACAAACTCATTCAAGCTCTGGAAGCAGCCTTCCTTGGACTCGTGATAACCATCTTCAGCAGGCTGGCACAAGGGCTGGACATTGGCCATCAGCCCCTAAATATAACCTGGGAACTTAGCCTGTGTGGGAGGAAACGACCCAACTGTTATCCTCTCTGGGATTCACCCTTATGGTACTTGGTTCCCCCGATATCTAGTTTGATCTTTGTGATCTAATAGGAAGTGAATGGGACTGGAGAGCACGGGTGCTAGCCTATGGGTGTAATTGTCTAATACCCAAGGTAGGACTGCAACAACACCATTTTTACGTATGTCCAGCCACCAGAAAGACAGGAGAATGTGGAGGGCCCTCTGACTATTTCTGTAAATCTTGGGACTGTGTTAGCACCAGGCCACATAAATAAAAGGGTAAACGGCAAGTTCCCCTGCTCTCTAGGAACCTCCGCCCAAAAAGCAGAGCTAATTGCCCTGGCAGAGGCTATGGAGAGAGCAGAGGGAAAGCCGGTAACAGTGTACACGGACAGCAGGTACGCATTTGGGACGGTGCATGTGCATGGGGCAATCTATCGAAAAAAGAGGCTTTAGGTCGGCAGAAAAAAAAAGGGCCACTAGCTGGCTAATGGGACATACCTGGGGGCTCAGGTTATATGAAAAGATCCCGGCATACTATTCTCCCTTATCAGGACTTGGAACGCATAGAATCTGCCATCAGCCATCTCAAAAAGTCCCTGACCTCCCTGGCTAAAGTAGTGCTCCAAAATAGACGGGGGCTGGACCTTCTACTGCTACAGCAAGGGGGCTATGCGCTGCCTTGGAAAAGAGTGCTGTTTTTACGCTTGACCACACTGAAGTCATTTGCGACTCCATGGCCAAGGTTAGGGAAGGAATAGGAAAGCACAAGCGGGACAAAGAGGCAAAAGAAGGTTGGTTTGAATCTTGGTTTAATCAGTCCCCATGGTTAGCTACGCTTCTGTCCACTCTAATTGGCTCCTTATTTATCCTACTTCTGATCCTCGCTTCTGGTCCCCTCATTTTAAACAAGCTAGTTGAATTTGTCAAAGAACGCATTAACACCATCCAGCTCATACTATGAGAACTGTCTTCCCATTCATCATCGATTTGCTCGAGCGGGCACCAGTAACATCTCCATATGACCTGTCTCATGCAAGTAGAGCCAAGGACACCTGCTTGCTCCAGGAACATAAAGAGCCTCAAACCATTCCATCAGGTCATGGGAATGAGGTCTATAACTGTTACTGGTATCTGGCATATCAAATACAACACGGGTAGCTTGCCAGGCTCTACCGTGCGGGTAGCATACTCCCAGCAGACCAGCCTATTACTATGAGAACAGTATGAACAAATTCATAGGACAGGCCCTGAGGAGGCTTCCTCAGTTTAAAAACAGAAAAGGGGGAATGTTAGGGGAGAAAAACAGCAGGCAGTTTCAATGAGCCAAAAGGCCCCATGTTGCTGCGGAAAGTCACTGAGAGCTTGTCATCACACCCCCCCCCCATCCAGCCTTGGGAAGAACATTTGGGCAGGCTCTGCCCAGCAGCCTGGAAAAAGTAAGTTTCACTGTCTCTCCTGTTATCTAGAAACCGCTCGGATGCACGCAGGGCATACTGATGTTTAGAACATCCAGGGACTTAACAATACAAGTTGTCTGTGCAATGTCGTTCTTTGAATCATGTTAAATTTGTGCAGGTTATGACATGAATTATGCCTATATAATCTAAAGCTTCCCTTACTCGGGTCTTGCCTTGGCCTGCGTGCCTGAGAGCTTGACCCCAGCTAGCAGGCTTAATAAACTCCACTTGCCTTTTGCATTACTGGCTGGTTTCTTTGTGATTTCTAAGAACTTGCGACTCCGGACCCTAACATGACGAGACTGTTTCTCTCCTCCTTCCCCTCAGAGTGTGAGTCCTGCTGAGCTGAGCCCGAAGAGCTCTTAGTTCTGATGGACCTGACAGGGAAGAAAGACTCAGAGGCACTTCCTGGGGGTGAAATTGGCAACAGGGAAGTACTGACAAAAGTTTTCATGTGTAGAGAAGTAATAGCCCAGACAATGCGGCACCTTTCCTGTGCTGTACACTTTCTTCTCCTCATTATATACAATTTTCACGTCCATGGAGCTTTTGACTCCAGAGCTCTGTTGTAAGGAAACGGTGTATTCAGAGTCCCTTTTTACAAAAGTCATGAAAGGTCACAGATTACTATTGAAACTGGAAATAGAAAATGTTAGTTACATTTTCTTTTCATAGTTTTTGGTATCTCTTGGGAGTTTACATGCAATTTTCTGCATAACTTGAATCTTAGTCAATCCTCTGAACATGAAAATTTAACAAGTTATGTATTTCTGTGGTAAAATGGAATTTGACACCCAAAGCTTCTATCAGAAAAGTTACACAAGTACATACTCAAATTGGAGCCCACATTCCAATCATAGTCAAAGGAGATAATGAGTCTTACGCCTCCAGGGCTTTCGTTCTGCCTTTCTAAGTGTGCATTTGGAAGAGAAAGCAAAGCTGTGCTCTGTGGTTGCTGACACGCCATGCCGAAGAGCACTCTGCAGCGAGGGCTTCTGGGAAACATCCGGGGCCCACCCAGCTCCTGTCCCTAGAGTCTCCCGAGTCAGACCCACCTAAAAAGCTTTATAAGTGCAGGAGGGATCTGGGGTACTGCAGGGAACCCGGCCCTGAGCTGTGGCCACTCTCTGGCCACTGTGAGCTGCAGGACACCAGCGGGAGCCACACTTGGGAGAAACCCAGGAGTCCCCGAGCCTCAGAGACCATCCTGGGTTCCCCTGATCAGGATCCCCCAGCCCCTGGAGAAACCAAGGTGAGAAAAAATATCTACAATATCTGTTGCCTTTTTTGTTTTTCTTTGGCCTCACTTGGAGGGATTCAGGGCTTACTCCTCACTCTGCTCTCAGGGATCACTTGCAGGAGCCGTGGGGGGCCCTTGTAGGGTGCTGGAATCAAATGAGGTGGGCCAGAACAAGGCCAGCACCTACTGTCTCTCCGGCCTAATGTGTTTTCTGTCTTCATCCGGACCTCCTATCCCTTCTCCATTGCATTTCTCTCGCCTGCTCCACGGGCATGTCTGAGAGGGCACTAACTTGCCTCGTCACTTGCTGTCTTTGTTCCATTTCAAGGGGCAGGATGGGCAGTATTTATGGCAAAGGGCAGGAGGTTCAGTAGTCAGAGAAAGGACCTCAACAACTCTGAGGGTCTTTTATGACATCAAGTGTCCAAACAACCTGGCGTTTAGCTCATCACCCTCTTTATTTAATCTATCTATCTATCTA
Organism: Cryptotis parvus; assembly: GCA_021461705.1. Lineage (NCBI taxonomy): Eukaryota > Metazoa > Chordata > Mammalia > Eulipotyphla > Soricidae > Cryptotis > Cryptotis parvus. The sequence continues at coordinate 25,987 of JAJIBD010023800.1, read as the reverse complement.
TCTATCTATCTATCTATCTATCTATCTATCTATCTATCTATCTATCTATCTATCTATCTATCTATCTATCTATCTATCTATCTATTATCTATCTATCTATATCTATTATCTATCTATTCTATCTATCTATATCTATCATCTATCTATCTGTCTGTCTGTCTGTCTGTCTGTCTGTCTGTCTGTCTATCTGTCTATCTGTCTGTCTGTCTGTCTGTTTATCTATCTACCTATCTATTTTATTTATTTATTTATTTGTTGTTTATTTATTTATTTAGCTTTTTGGATCACACCTGGCACTGCTCAGGGGTTTCTTCTGGCTCTGCACTCAGGAATTACTCCTGGCAGTGCTCGGGAACCATATGGGATGCCGGGATCGAACCTGGCCGGCATGGGCCGACCGTGTGCAAGGCAACGCCCTCCCCGCCGGACTATCGCTCCAGCCCCATCACCTTCTTTATTGGATTCTTGAATCTCTGAAACAAAGAACGAACCATACGTCACCATAAAAGCTTTCAGGCACACGACTTCGATCTGTTTGTATTAAACCATAGAAATGGAAAAATAAAACCCTTCAGCGTTTATTCAGCCTTCAGCCAGGCTCCGGTCACCACAGTGGGAGTGGAGGCCAGGCTGCGGGAGCCAGTCTCCTCGCGCCCTCCAGGCCAGCCCCGCTCTGGAACAACCAGCAGCGTGAGTGTGGTGGGTGGATCCGCCTGCTGCCGAACTCAAGAACGTCCCAAGCGGCTCGAGAGCGGCCCTGGGGTCTTCCTGCCACTTCTAGATGTCCCCATTATATCACCTTGTGGCGTCTCGAAAATGAAGAGGCATGAGGGAACTTTGTCTCCTGGTCTCATCCTGACTGACCAACCCAGAAGGCTTGCAGGGACCATCTCACATACCAGGTGTCTAAGCTGGGACACCAACATCTCGTTGACCTGTTCCAGGTTTCCCTGTGAACCTATTTTAGTCATTGACATTTTCTTCCACTTCATTACAGTGTAATGAACTTTTAGAATTGGTACTTATTTAAGCTTATTTAACCTTTAATATCAAAGAATTTAAGAAACATTTGCGTTTTGGGGCCAAATTTTGCGGTACTCAGGGATAACCTCTCTCTCTGTGTGTTGTGATCACTCCTGATGGACTTGGAGGCCCTATGGGATGCTGGTGTTTAAACCCAGTTGGCCATGCCCGAAAGGCAGGTCAAAGCCATGCTATAACTCTAGCACCCTGGCAAATGTTTTCTGCTGGACACTAAGTGGCTAGTCCTAGGGCCTGGCTCTTTTCCACCATAAGGCCCTAAGGGCGGGACCCAGAAGTGGGCTCTGTTTTCAAGGTAATAAACCTTCTGAAAGCCCAATATTTACATCCACCAGAGCAAAACACTGTTTACTGGACAGGACATGCCTGGCCTTCTGAATACTCTGTGGCAATGACTCAAGATGCTGTCTGTGCTTGTATCCCTCTCCCCGGAAAATTTGGCATAAAAGGTCTAAGCTATGCTCAACAAACGGGATCAGCTCTCCAGAACAACCCCCCAGTCCTTCCCTCTCCTTTTTGCAGGGATGAAGTCCCACAAGAGCTCGGTCTCCCTCATTTGTGCTGGGGACGGCTGGCCAGGGCCCCGACATCCGAGCCCAAACAGGGCGCTCAGGGGACGAGTTTTTTTTTATCATCTTTTATATATTTTCATGATCAGGCTGGAACCCAAATGGATTGAGGCTCCGTAACTGGAAGCAGACAAATCCATGACCCATGGTTATGAGCAGGTTGGGACCTTCCACATTCCCGGCACTGGATCCTTCCATTGGACCTTAATATCTGGTTTAGCTTCTTCTTGTTGCCAGTGGCGATGAAAGGGGCGAGGGAGTCTCTTTGTTGGAAAATTTAAAAATGGTTCAGTAATGGAGCCCCAATTGCTGGTGTGGACTGACTCCTTTTTGTTTCCTTTTTAAATAAACCAGCACAAATCAGTTTTTCTCACAACCCTCAGACCTTTTAGAATTTGATTTTGCCTTACACAGGTTTTATTACAAAACAATATTTTGCTAGCATGATAAAGTTTCTGAATATATATTTGGCTAAGCAGTTTACTTTATAACATGAATTATTAACCATGAATTAATTAATTAACCATGAATATTTAAGCGTTTTATCCTCAGAGCATTGGTGTTAGAGGCATTGCAGGGTTAAAACACATCATCACCATAAAACAGCGAGGATTTCACACTTGTTGCTAAAGTTTTTTTAAGGTCAGGACTAGATTAATACTTAATGGCAAAGCTGCCTTGAAATAGAATTACCTTCACAATAGCACACATTTTTATGGTCTATGCAGGCCAATTTCAATTCTGCCCTTTTAGAAACCACTAAATTTGAAGTTGCTTTTTGCATCAGGGGGTTGAGATTTAAAACAACCGCCTTTTTTCCTTAGTCTGTTATTAGCTGGTTTTCAAACAGACCATAAGCCTTGGCAGGGGATGGTAGTTTCTCCAGGAGGGAAGACAAAGCGTCTGCCAATTAGTGCAAACAGATTCCCCAACTCGTTTGCTCTTTGTTACAACTTAGATAACCTTTGCACAAATAATAGTTATTTGTCAGAAGTGCCTACTAGCTTTAACGATCTCCACTTCTGGTATTTTAATTTGGCTGTTGACATTTAAGCGTTTGGCAGTCAGACAAACAAGTTGATGACCAAGAGGACCCGCAGTGTCCGAACCCTCCTAGAGGCGAGTGTGGCAGCTGGAGGAGCCGTGGCCTGCAGCTCTGCTCAGAGGGGGAGGGACGCTCGCTGGCACCCACTTAACCGGGCGCGGAGTCGGTGGGGTACCGGAAAGAGAGTTCTGTAGAGAGCAGCTGAGGGAGGCGGGTGATAGGCCAGCAGGTTGGGTGTTTCCTGGCTTCTATCCCCGGTATTCCATAGGATCCCTTGAGCAGTCTTGGGAATGATTCCTGAGTTCTATAACCAGGAAGGATCTGTGAGCATCGTCGGTTGTGACCCACTCTCAAATTAAAAAAAAAAAAAAAAGGTAAACAACAAGTCAGGGAGTGGGGTTAGCGGTATAATAAGAGATAATATTCAAAGATGTGATTCACTGGTTTCCTTTTTCTTCTTTTTTCAGTTCCTGAGTGACACAGGAGCTGCTCAGAATAACGCCTGGCTGTGTGCTCAGAGATGTCCCCTGGGACAGAGGGGACAATGCTGGGTGCCGGAAACGTGGACAAGGGTGTCAAGGATTGACCATAGTCTGCTGCATAGAAGGCAAGAGATGTGCCCGCTGGACTATCCCTCTGGCCACTACAATGACGTGTTTGTTTGTTAATAAACTTTTGGTTTGGGCCACAGTGGGTGACGCTAAGGAACAACTCCTAGGCCTGCGCCTAGGAAGTGCTCCTGGTGATGCTCAGGAGTTCTAGTTACACTCAGGAATCAACCCTGGCCGTGTTTGGGGACCATATGGAATATCGGGGATCAAACCTGGGTCAGCAACGTGCAAGGCAAATAAATGCCCAACAACCTGTGCTATGGCCGCGCCCTGGTTTGACATGATGCTTATTCATCTACCATTCCGGGAACAATGAAAACAGCCTAAGAGCATTGCATGGAAATTGTGCAGCATTATTTTTTCACTGAAAATATATTGTTCTTTTCACCATAATATATTCACTACAAAGCACCATATCACTGTATCACTGTCTTCCCGTTCATCATTGATTTGCTCGAGCAGGCACCAGTAACATCTCCATATGTCCTGTCTCATGCAAATAGAGCCCAAGGGCACCTGCTTGCTCCAGGAACATAAAGAGCCTCAAACCATTCCATCAGGTCTTGGGAATGAGGTCTATAATTGTTAACAAAGCACCATATTTTATATATTTATTTTATTATATCATTGAGAGATAGACCATTACAAAGTTGTTCATGATCAGTTCAGTCATATAGTTTACCAACACCCGCCCCAACACCGGTGCACATTTCCCAGCTCCACTCTACCCAGTTTCTCTCCCCGCCCCCAACCTCTACGGGAGGAGTCTCTCTCTCTCTCTCTCTCTCTCTCTCTCTCTCTCTCTCTCTCACTGTGTCCCTCTTTTTGGGTGTTGTTGCTTGCAGTACATTCACTGAGGGGTTATCATGTATATCCCTTACCTAGTTCTAGCCTAGCTTTAGCAATTCCAAGTACTGTGGGCAAACTTGTCCCTTCTCCATCTTACTTAACCTTTGTCCCACACACACTTGTGGTAGATTACAACCAATGAAAAGTCCTCCTGGCCCCTGTTTTGCCCGGCCTTGGATATTAGTCTTATAATATCTTTTATATCCCCAAAAATAAATGAGGTCATTCTATATCTGTCCTTTTCCTTCTGAGGAATTTCTCTCAGCAGGATACTCTCCATGTCCATACATTTATAGGCAAATTCATGACTTCGTCTCTCCTGACAGCTGCATAGTACTCCACTGTGTAGAGGTACCAGAGTTTCTTTATCCGGTCGTCTGTTCTCGAGCACTCAGGTTGTTTCCAGATTCTGGCTATTGTGACTAGGGGTGCAAGGAACATAGCCTGCAGGCAGTGAGAAAGCACCACATTTAATTGGATCATCATGGAAACAAAAATGACAGATTTGCTAAATGGTCTCAAGAAATGAGAACAATGATAAATACAAGTAGTACTGATTAAAAAAACACTTTTGTCAGCGCTATGATTCGACCCAAGCAATAGCTTCTGTTTAAAATACAGGGAAGCAGAGAAGCGTCATAGAATGCCAACTCTCACCCAGAGGAGCACGCCTACTCATTGTATGATTTAGGCACGAGGTTGGCTATACTATACCGGACAGGAGTCCATGCATGCGATGTTCCAGCACCAAAGAATCCCCCAGAGACTCCAACTCAGCTGACCCCAGTTGTCCCACCACAGGAAACTCCGTCCTCAGGTTCTGTTGCCTTCGGCCGTTTGTTTCTCCCTCAGCGTGTTCCTTCAGCTCCCCATATGTGGAGACCGTCCTCTCTCTGTGTCCCTCTCAGTCATTGTGTTTTGTTTGTTTGGGAGCCTCATCCGCCTAGCTCACAGCTTCTTCCTACCCTGTGCTTAGGGATCAGTGGAACATGGGGCAGTGTGTGGTTCTGTAGACCGAGAAGAGTCAAACCGAATCCCAGCCCCCAGGGTGCGAGGTCTGAAGCCTGGAAACACAAGGAGAGAAGGTGTGTGACAGAGGGTTGCCCAGGCCCATAGCCCTGTGGGCGTCCGGGTGTCGTTGCTGCGGCCCTGACACAGGTCCTGCTCCTCAAAGGTCACACAGCAGTTCTGGGTGCTTCCGCGGAATTTCAGACGATTTCCCCCAAGGTAGATCCTGGCCTTCAGGCTCAGACATGGACACTCTGCAGGGTCCCCCTCCCTGATGCTCAGGGGTCGCCGTGTGCTGTCCAGGGACAGTGATGCCTCTTCTCCGCTCAGTTCCTGCTTCCTCATCCGTCAGCGCTCTGCAGCACTTCTCGGAGGGGCTTCCTGCCGGGCTGTTTCCCGTGCCGGCCGACAAAGAAGTATATGACGGGATTGACTGAGCTGTTCACGGCACAGAGGAGGATAATGACAGACCATGGATCCCGAGGAGGGGATGTCGACCAGCTCAGGGCGATGAGGGACCCCTCGGGGCACGTTGAGCAGCAGCACGGCCAGCACGTTGAGCAGGATGGTCGTGTACAGCTTGCTGGTCTGTTTCTGCCTGGCATAGCAGCGCCCCAAATGACCAGAATCAGGCCCGACACAAAGAGCACCGGTAGGGTGAGAAGAGACAGCGCGTTACAAAACCTCCACGTTACATAGCGATCAGCATTCGCCAAGTAACTGTACAGACTTGTAGCTAAAACATAACTAAAAAACAGAACCCAGATGAGGCGCAGACGATGGTGGAGAGCTGTGCTGGGCGGCGGCATTTGTACCAGATGGGCCAGAGCACAGAGACGTGGCGCTCGGTGCTGATGGCCATCAGCAGACTCAGAGACACGGAGTATGACGACAGAGCGAGTATGCTTCCAAACCACATTAGGTAACGGGAAACTTTGGCAAGTATATCTATAATCTGAAGAACAACAGCTAAGAGATAGATGAGGTCTCGCGACGGCCAGGTTGAGGATGTAGACGCTGTAGGGGTTTCTCCTCACGCGGAAACCCAGCAGCCAGATGACAGTCCCATTCCCCGCCATGCCGCAGAGGCAGATGAGCGCAGAGACACTCAAGATCACGACGTATCTGATATATGCAGAGTCCAGGAATGTATCTGTAATTTCTGTTGTGTTCAGAGATGTCACATGTGTTTCCACTGGTGACTCCATCCGGTTATTCCAGAGCAGGTGCGACATGTCCAAGGTGTCATTTCTGGGCTCAGGAATCATCTGTCCAGTCCTGCTGCTGTGGTCACCTGTGCAATAGAGCTGTGGGCAGGGAAGGTCCTCTTAGATCAGGGATGGTCCATCCCTGCCCCTGACTCCAGCTTCAGCCTCACAACACCAATGAGCAGGCAGGGACACAGGGGTGTGGCTGAGACTCTTCCAGAAACCAGGCAGATGAGCTCCCGCCTCAATGTAAGGCTCTGTCCCTCCTGAGACACCTGGAGATCCTGTCCCCACCTGACCGGGACCAGGACGCAGTGACTGAGGAGCTGGTCTCTGAGTCACTGGGAAAAAAGAACCCTCTCGGCTCACTGCTCTCCCCCGGCGCTCACACGTTCTGTGGGTTTGAGATACAAGAAAATATCTGAAAAAGAAATCTCAGAATAAATGACATTCACAAGTCCCACAGCCTTCATGTATCTGTATGTTCGTTTCCTGATATTGTTGCAGGTGGACCCCACGGGTGACTTATGTGAGGCAGGAAGGAGAGAGAGATGGTCGCTTTCTCCCCAGCCGCCTCTGCCACCCGGGACCCGCTGGACAGGCTAAGGACTGATATAGTCTGCGATGAGCCCCTGCACGGCGTGGGCCTGAGCCCCACCAGCCCCCACGAGGTGGCCGTCAAGCCACGCCTGATGCCCGCTTGATCTCTAGGCACGGGAGTTAATCCCCACCACCCGAGGTTTCTCGGGGAGCCACGGACTCAGGCTGGAGCGAGGAATTGCTCTTTGCAGGAAAGGAAAATCAGTCCTAGGCCTTACCCAGGTCTGCCTTAAGGTTCTTGTCTTTCTTGCAGAAAAAGAATTTTCAGGAGTCGATGAGCAGTGAAGTAAAATAGATTTTATTAAGGAGGTTTTAGGTGAGGGGGGGAGGGAGAGAAAGAAAGGAAGAGTAACGCGTTCAAGGGAGAACGCGGCTGCTCCAAAGGCGGAGAGCGAGTAAAAGAGAGAGTACACATCTCAAGAGGGGAGATGCGGGCAACACACGTGTTCAGGCAGTATGTGCTCGCAGGCAACATGTGTACCCAAGCAGCATGTGCTCCCTGTCCTTTGTTTAGGACCGCTTTTATAGATTTCTCCCCAAGTTACTCCCATCTGGGGCTTTAACCTCGGTTGCTAGGGCCCCGTTGCCAAGGGAGTAGACTTTGGGAGTGGTCTTCTGTGAGCTGGGTGCTGGGTGGGAAGGCTGATTTATCTTTCTTAGGAGGGTTAGTTATTTAAAGCCTTTAAAAGGGTCAGTGGCTCAGACCAGATCAACAGAGCAAAGCGAGTTCGAGCCCAGGTAGGCGGCTCCAAGAGGCGGGAATCACCGGGAAGTCATCAGATGGAGGCGTGGTCGTCCCTTCCCCCTCCATCTTGTCGGGCCTGGTGGCCCTGCCGGCGAGCTGCCCACGGGCCAGCACAGGGCCTCACGGACGGCTGGGGAGGCTGGCGCTCGGCTTGCGCAGGGCCTAGCTGACCATGGAACCCCGAGGAGGGCAGATGGGTTTTGGGGAGTGGGCCCGTCGCCTCTGAGGGGTCCCGGAAGCAGCCGGATGAGACTCGCCCACCACACTAGCCACCATTTTTGCTGTCTGGACGCTGCGAAACGGCCTCAGACCAGATCAACAGAGCAAAGCCAGTTCGAGCCCAGGTCGCTGGCGGCCCAGGTCGCTTGCCCAGGTCCACTTGCAGGTCGCTTGCCCAGGCCGGCTTGCGGCCAGCCCAGTCCACTAAAAATAGTGAAACAGTAATGTCTTTTGATGCATTGCAGTCAACGAAGAGCAGGAAAGTTTGTTGGGAGGGAGATATAGAGAGGAAGGAAATGACGTGCAGAACTCGCCAAGTGGTTGAGGTGCGGAGCGGGGAGGGAGGTGGGGACATTGGTGATGGGAGATGGGTTTGGGCGGAGGGTGTGTGTTGGAACACTGTAGAACCAAAGCTCTACATAGCATCTTTCAATTAAAAAAAAAGGGTGGAATCTTCCACAAACATGCGGGAATCAGTGGTTGGGTAGGACAGAGAGGAGAACAGTGTGCTGGTATTTGTCAAAAATGATAGTGCCAGTCTAGAACTGAGCATTGAATGTAGGAAAAAAGATACGTGATGATCTCTGGATGTATGTATTGCAATCCACAATGTGTAAGAGAAGAGATAAAGAATTTGCCATAGAGGCGGGCTGGGGAGGGGGAGGGAAGTGGGGACACTGGTGTTGGGAGATGGGCACTGGTGGAGGGATGGGTGCTGGAACACTGTATGACGGAAACCCAAACATGAGCATCTTTGTAGTTGTATATCACATGGCGGTGTAATAAAATATTTAAAAAAAATAAAAAAAAATAAAAGGGTCAGTGGCCTATGGGCTTCACACATTCCCTTTTGGCCTTCCCTTCCCCAGGGTTTATTGTTGATAGTGGTTTTGTCAAGTTTGGTTTCGGGCTTTCAATCAGGTGTGGCTCTGGATCTCTACTTTAGGAATTTTATTGCCATGTGGCGCCCCTGTCTGCTTGCCTACAACAATATTATAGTGCACAGACTCCACACGAGGTTGTAACACTCCCTATGGTTTTTCCAGTACAGTCCTGCCGCCCTCACGCCCCTTCCCCAGCATGTTGGATCACCTGCTCTACCCCCTAGCCCTGAGCTTTATGCTGTAAATGAGGGGCTGTTTTTCTGTTTTCCCTTCCTGTAAGGGTTTTGCATATATTTATGCCAAGGGATTTTTTACTGGAAGATAGTTGGGGGTTCATTTGTGAGTTAATTAGCTCTGAAGGAATTACTCCTGGGCTTCTGCCATATTTCGTAACTCTAAGCCTCAGTAGCCTTTAGATTGATTCTAATTCCTCACACACCAAAAGGTGGGTCCCGCCCATCACCTCTATGGGGTCTCAGAAGCAGCTGGATGAGACTCATTCAACAAAATAGCCGCCATTTTCCCTGTCCGGATGCCACAGCACATCAGAGCCGTCCAGGAGAGATGCTGATCTCAAGACCAGATTAACAGAGTATGGAACCAATCATGTCCTGGAATATACTATAATCCACATTGTGTAAGAAAGGGAAGAGAGAAGGAGAGGGAGAGAGAGAGAGAAAGGAGATACAGAATCCTCCATGGAGGCAGGCTGGGGAGGGGAGGGAGGGGGGGACATTGGTGATGGGAGATGGGCATGGGTGGAGGGATGGGTGTTGGAACACTGTAGAACCAAAACTCAAACATGAACATCTTGTAATTGCATATCTAAAGGTGGTATGATAAAATAATTTAAAAAGTGTAATGCCAGTCTAGAACTGAGCACTGAATGTAGGCAAAGAGATAAACATGATAACCTCTAAATGTATGTATTGCAAGTCACAATGTGTAAGAGGAGGGAGAAAGGGAAAGGGAGAGAGAGAGAGGGAGAGAGGGAGAGAGAGAGAGAGGCAAGAAGAGGCTAAGTCCTTGCCATAGGGGCAGGCTGGGGGGGGGAGGGGGAAGTGGGACATTGGTGGTGGGAAATGGGCACTGGTGGAGGGATGGGTGCTGGAACACTGTATGACTGAAACGTAATCATGAATAGTTTTGTAATTGTGCATCTCACGGTGGTATAATAAATTTAAAAAATAAAATAAAGAAAAATAATTCTAAAAGAAAAAAGAGGTGGGTCCCACCTTTTTGATGGGACTGGATGGAACCAGGAAAAAGAGATCACCTTGGCCTCAACGTGGGACGAGGAAGTGTCTTGTAAATGATCTGAGGGCAAACCTTAGTGTCTGTATGGATGCAAAGACGAAAAGTTTGTTCTAGGAACCAGCTCTATTTCAAACAAGCATAGCGGCAGGTCTCTAGACCCTGAGTGGTTTGGATAGGATCAGTTTCCCTCTGGTGAGTGGGACTTAGGCTGGGTCAAAAGACGGGATCTCCCCAGGAAAGGTCACCCTATAAATTTAACCCGGGTATAGACAACTGCCTGTCTCTTGCTGTGTTTGCAGCAAAGACTAGAAGTCATTGAAATGTTGTTTATCAACGAGGTTGAGAGAAAGAGCATGAATTTCTGCCAGGAGCAGGGGCCTGAATCACTGATGGCTCTGCCCTAGAGGAGGAAGGTAACTTTTCCATCTCACTGTATTCAGGATAAAAGAGCTCTTTACCTGCGGCAAATCCCTACCCCAGCTTTGTAAACTATGTATTTCTGGCAGTTTTGGAATCTGATGCGGATGGTGTGTGGAGTTGGTTGGAGTGAGGAGCGGATGGAGAATTAAAGCCTTAGAAACTCTAGACCTAGCGGTCACGCTTCGTTGTCCATTGGCAGGATGGAGGGTCATCAGCCCCAAACGCAGCCAGGGCACCCTAGGGCCCACGATACTGTTGGGGTCCCGGAAGAGCCCCAACACCGCACACACCTTCCATCACTCCCAGCTGACGTGTCTGCGAATGACATGCTCTCATTGTGTCCTCAAGGAGGTGGCCAGGCCTTCCTGTCCACTCGTTTACGAGGGTTATTGAGAAATGGCGGAAGCATTTCTTTTGTTCACGCCATTCCTAATCAGATTCTGCTGTTTCAGTGAGAGGCTGATGTGATGAGCAGTGTGGTAACAATCGTATTTAAATGTATGTTTGATCAGCCCCTAATCAGACAATACGACCATTTCGCCGCTCACCCTTTAATTCTGGCTCCTGCTCAGGGAGCTCAGACCTGTCCCTCATTCCTTGTTTCATCAGAACAGGAACCAGACGGTCCCTCCTCAGAGCTGCGGGATACAGGCTAATCCAGTTCGCCACCCAGGTGGTCATGGATGGACACGGTCAGTGACAGGAAGGTGGACACGGAGCACCTGGGACACGTGTGAGAGCAGCCCTGCAGGCTGTGCGGCCACAGTCTGCCCCTCCTGTCCTGCTGGCACTTTCCCCTGGATCCTACTGACCATAGAGTCTGGGAAGTGACTTAGGGAAAGTGACGCCGAGACTCGCAGCCGGCCACTGTAAGGACACTCTGAGAAACGGACATTCAAGTGAAATTTGATTCCTTGGCTCCACGTACTACTCGCAAAGTAGGACAGGGTTGTGCCAGGCATTACAGAAAGTGTTTGTCAAAACTCAACTGCGGATTCATTTAGTCTCCGAAAGAAGCAACAGTAGAACCAAAGTCTGTGACCCTAACATTAGGCACATATGAAGCCTCATGGCTAACGTTCTCCATAACAGTGGAGACTCAAACCTTCCTCCTTAGGCATCTCCGAGTGTCAGGAGGCACCGGCTGGAGCAAAGAGGCTCTGGCAGGGCCCAAGCAACAGTGGGGGAGGGGACAGTGTTTGCCCTGCGGCGCCGCTGGCCCAGGTGTGATTCCCTGGCACCCTGTAATGGCCCCGGAACACTCGGGAGCGCAGAGCCAGAAGCAGCCAGCCCCTGAGTGCTGCCGGGTGTGCCAAAAAGCAACTAATACAAAAAAAGAAAAGGAAAAGAAAGGCTCTGGCTAAGCTGCCGCTGCCCAGCAAGCCCCAGGCCTGTGAGGAACTTTCCCTCCTGCGTCTCACAGGCGCGGAGCTGAATTGGGGTCGAACAGTGACTCCAGGAGTCGCCATCACGTGGCTCCTCTGCCTCTTAGGGGCCGTGGGCTGCTGCCAGCTCATCTCCCCTCCTCTTCCTCTCTCAGCCACACCTTGGCCTCTTACACCGAAGCTCTCACGGGGCAGCTTGGCTACCCGACCGCATCAGCCCCTCCTCCCATCGACATTCCACTGAACCCACAAAAAGTCATGGAGAGCACAAAAATTGTACAACCCCAACCTCAAAATAACAGTAAGTTCAGGCCAAAGCACATGTCCCTGGAATCAGCACCAGAGGCCCCACAAGGTCACACAGGAGCACCAAGAGGAAGGGGTGTCCTGGAAAGGAAACAGGGGTCACTACCCACCAAGCCCCCAGGCTGTGGCATCCCCGGCCCCAGGGCTCCTGTTCGCAGAAGGGATCCCTTAGGACAGGGAGAGGCCAGGTGGGACGAGACTCTCTCTCACTCCTTCAGGGTCGCAGGTAGCAGCATAGCCCATCACTACAGGTCCCCAGGAGCCCGGCTGCGGCCACCCTGAGAGCTGACCCACCTCAGGTCGCCACTTTCTGGCTCTCTGTGATGCCCCGTTTGAGCTGGGTCCAAGCACGGCCCCTGGAGAACAGTCATTTTTCACAGCGGCAGGAGCTGTCCTTGTTACTGAGGGAGCAGAGATGGCGGCCTGCAGGCCGCATCCCACCGCCTCTGCGCTGACTGCAGGCTCTGCCCCGTTCACCTCAGGAGGGCTGAGACCCACAGGGACAGCGCTGGGGGTGGCTGAGGGGCTTGTCTCAGCCTCCTCAAGACTCTCGGCTCTCTCGCCTCCTTCCTCAGCCTCCCAACCTCCTGCCCCTTTCCCAGAAATGAGAACAACCCAGCCCTTCGTGCCCCGGGACACGGAAGCTGTCGCCCAGTTTAGAGATAAAGAACCTCCCTCCATCTGTCAGACACAGCACAGAGAGGAGGAACAGGCGCTGAGCGCACTGCGGGGCCGGGGCAGGTTCAGTCAGACAGGAAACACTTTCTCCTCGCCAGAGTCTTACCAGAGGTCGCGGCATCCTGGTGCTGGGGAGCCCGGGGGGCTTCTCTGTGGCTGGTGGAGTCCCGGGTTTCTCTGCAGCGTGGCTCAGAGAGACATCCAGCGGCTCATTGTGGCCAGATTCTGACCACAGGCTGAGGGTCGGTTCTGTGCGGCTCCCTGGGGTCCCCCTGCACTTACATCCTTCACCACGTGGGTCTGACTCTCGGTGGTCAGGGGCTGGGTGGGTCTTCCTGGATGCTTTTCCAGAAGTGATCAGAGGAGCTAGCGCTGTCTCTGGAGCTCAGCGTAGGCTGCCGCACGGCCTCGCTCGCTCTTGCTCAGATGGATAACTCCAGGACTCACGTACAGAGCCATTGCAAGTATAATGGCAGCAACCATTCAAATAACTCGTGATTTTGAAATTTGCATTTCGTTTTGCTTAAGTGCTTATGTGACTTTGCATAAATACAGAGTTGTCTAATGACACTGTCCCCAAATATACACATGATTGACTTTCCATATTAAACTATCTAGTTTAGCAATTCAAGAGGTGCAAACATATCTCGACTCCAAATGTATCCTAAATTTTGGAAATGATTTTTAATTTTAATCTTCAGTTTAAGAGAAACATTAGACAAATGTTCATCATCATAAGTCTTGGTATGAGTGACAGAGGGACCATTTGGAGAGAGACAAGAGCTGTGGACAGCAGCGTGTCCGCGACCTGGACCTCAGCGGAAGGCAGGAGAAATGATTTCATCAGCTTTATGTTCTTATCAGCTTATCTGAAAACCCAAGATACCTAAAATGAAACACAGGAAAGCTGAGAATCCTGTCATAGGTTTTCAGCAAAGGCACCGTCCTAACTGGGTCGCAGCAGAACGAAAAGCCAACTCGGCCCAGGGCTCAGGAAACTAGAGGGAGCAGCCCCGAGGGAACTGAGCCCCCTCCCGGGGAGACAGTTACTGCCCTCCAGGGAACCCAGAGCTCAGAGCCCTGATGGGTTTGTAATGAGGCAGAGAGGGGATGAGCAGAGAGCTGTAGGGCTTCCTTTGGTCCTGGCCCCTCAGTATCCCCTGGAGCAGACCTCACGGACAGACAGCAGGAGACTTTTTCTGCCTAACTCACCACGAGGGCCTTAGGGAGCTCAGCGGCGCTGGACCCTGGACATGGTGGGGGGGAAGCGAAAGGCAAGTGTGACCCTATTCCGACCCTGACTGCGTTGGCTAATTGGGTGTCAGGGACATCATGTCCCTGTGGAACCTTGGGAGTGATGAGCTTCATGTCATGATGGTCAGTTGCACTAAAGTGCATCAGTTTTCCTAAGACTCTCAGTGACACGGCCATTAAGCAGAGCTGAAGGAAACCTCTGTCTTCCCATGTTCCTGAGGGCAGGTCGAGGGGCTTCTTGTCTTGAAACTTAATCTCTCGAGAAGGGACTGTCCCTCTCAGGGACGCTCCGTCTGCTCTGAATGGACCTTCACACTATGCTCAACCCAGCCCGGGCATTTCCATGCCAGTGCCTGAGAAGGTCGGGCTCGAGGACCTCCCATCCCAGGGGCACTGGGTAACCCCAGCATTGGATGGGCACCTCCAGGTTATACAGTTTTGGGGCACCATGCAGTGATCGAGATCGAAATGAGATTGGCCATAAGAAAAGGGTATTAAGTTCTTTATTATTTCTCCAGTCTCTATAGATGCCTTTGGATGGAATGTGCGTAAAGCACAGCATTAGGGAAGCAGTGAGGTGACGATGAAATTCACTTATTCTTGCATCAATCGGTTCATGAGCATTTGAGCACAAACTTTCATCCCTGTGCTGGGTACTTCTCCGGGTGATTGGGAAACCTGTCCTTTCACGCCACTCCACGGGAGATGACTAATGGGAACCGTTTATCACCAGAGACCGGGAGGGGTCATGGAGAAGAGACTCATGGATGATGGCGTATGGCCCCGGATCCACAGTGTGGGTCAGACAGAGAGGAACCGCCAAGAAAGAAGAACGGGAAACTTTCGGACTCCAGCTTCAGTCCCAAAACACCAATGAGCAGAGACACAGCGTGTGGCTCTGAGTGATGGTCCCCAGCTCCTGCTGCCACCAGCCACAAGGCAGATGAGCTCCAGCCTTGGCCGAGGGCCAGCACTGCCCCTGCGCTGCCTAAAGATCCTGTCCCCACCTGAGCCTGGCCAGGACAGCTGCTGAGGGGCTGGTCTCCGAGTCTGTGAGGAAGAAAATCCATAGACTCCCTGCTCTCCCCTGGGCTCATGTGTTCCTCCACTAGAATGTTCGTGTGTTTGAGACACAAGAAGACATCAGGAAAGGAAAGTTCAGTGAAAATGGATGTTCACAAGTCCTGTACACTGCACACACTTCAGTGTAACTATGTTTGTTTCCTGTTCCTATCATGCACAAAACACACAATAGCATGGGTGCACTGTCAACAGTGTTCTTAAGACAACCCCTCTAACACACACACACACACACACACACACAGGCTCTTGCTGACTCTAGCAGAGACTGTGAGTGATAAAGGAATGTTCCACGCAACCATGGAAGAGATTCCACCCACTACCGTTTGCTCAGTACTGAGATCAGAAGGAAAAGTGTCAGGGAGCACTGGGTCCCCGACACAATCTGGGAGAGGGTCAGGGTACGCCTTCTGCCCCAGGGATCGGTTGCCAGTGGACAGAGAAAACGTGAGAATCCAAGCAGTTTTTTTAAAATCTTTCATATAATGTAAGTTTATTTTTTTGCGTCTTAAGCATCCTTTGTAGTTCTTCAGCAGATATATTACATATTGCAGTTAGTTATATATAATCCAAGCAGCTTTAAATGGCATAAGTAATAGCCTAAAAAGAGAACATGGAAGTTTTTTAGCTTAACACAGTTGGAAAAGCTAGTTCCATCAAAATGGACAGACATGGGGCAGAGCTGCTACTGGCTCTCCACTGTGCCCAGCGCTCACGAGGTGCCTGGGAGGGATGGCAGGTTCTAGCCCTGGCCCGCCACCCCAGCAGAGCCTCACAACAAGCCAGACGACCCCCCCACTCCATGAGGACCTCCATTTTCCACATCCGACTTCCCTCGTCAGAACTCTACCCAGCAGACCAGGCTATCACAGCCCGGCTCACGGCTGCAGCGGCTGCACGGTTCATCAATAAATGCTGAATTTAGAGATGACTACAAGAGTATGCTACCCGCATGGCAGAGCCTGGCAAGCTACCCGTGTCGTATTTGATATGCCAGATACCAGTAAATTATAGACCTCATTCCCATGACCTGATGGAATGGTTTGAGGCTCTTTTATGTTCCTGGAGCAAGCAGGTGCCCTTGGGCTCTACTTGCATGAGACAGGTCATATGGAGATGTTACTGGTGCCTGCTCGAGCAAATTGACGATGAACAGGAAGACAGTGTGGACAGTGTGAACACAGTTGAGTGTTCAGCGGCACTGAGCGTAGGCCTAAAGATTAGGTGTCTGTATCTTTTCCCCTTTTTTATTGTACCACCGTGAGACATACAATTGCAAAGATGATCATAGTTGGGTCTCTGTCACCCACAGTATCCCAGCACCCATCCCTCCACCAGTGCCCCATTCCCATAACACTCCTCCCACCCACGCAAAGCCTGCCTCTATAACAGGCCCATTTCTCTCTCTCTCTCTCTCTCTCTCTCTCTCTCTCTCTCTCTCTGCTCTGGCTCTCTCTCTCTCTTTTAACACATTGTGGCTTGCCTTACAGATATTTACAGTTTACCAATGGAAAGTCTCTATGTGCACATTCAATGGTGAGTTCTAGTCTGACATTCCCATTCCCTATCAGCCTTCCCAGTTTGTTACACTTACATTGATCATTACAGTGTATATATGTGCAAGATCCTGGGAAGGACCTGGCCTAAACTTGATTATTCCTAAGTGTGTCCTGCGGCCACAGAGCAGCCTCGCCCCTGCACAGCTGTGGGTCTGGTCTGTCCCTGATCCAACTTTGCTGGTTGTGGC
The DNA here is from genome assembly GCA_021461705.1 of Cryptotis parvus. Classification (NCBI taxonomy): domain Eukaryota; kingdom Metazoa; phylum Chordata; class Mammalia; order Eulipotyphla; family Soricidae; genus Cryptotis; species Cryptotis parvus. The sequence goes on along the minus strand of JAJIBD010023800.1, from coordinate 9,081 downwards.
GGCTCCCTGCTTTGTGGCGCCCAAAGTTTGAAAAGGCTTTAAAACTTATTAAAAGGCTTTAAACACTTGTTATGGTTACAAATCAGCAATAAGAAAAGCCCAGACTTTATCTTCCTAGATGGGCCCCAGCCAAGTGTAGGTTTAGAATCCTAGGCCAAGATGGCTGCTACCATGTGTTAAGGCCCAGCAGGGAAGCGAGAGGAGAGGAGAGCAGAGGAGAAGGTGGAAAGGCAAAAGGCGAAAAGACCAAAGACGCTGAAGCAAGCAGGCTACACATCTTTCAATTCAGACCGCCCACATCAAGGGAAGCAGCAGGGTCAATCCCCTCAGGTAACTTCTCCCAGGACCTCACCTAGGTCCATTGAAATGTTAATGCTGCCCAGCCAAGATCTGCTCTTGGAAGTGCCCCTGCAGGGCAGAGTGGGGGAGGGCATGTGAGATGAGCTGTATCAGAGTACAGGCATGCATCTGCACCAATGGATTCTCCAAGCCTCCACAAGAGTCTCATCTTTACTTCATAGTTGTTCTGTATATTAGCCTTTACACTTATAAGTTATAATATCTGAGTTAACCTCCTGCAGTAAAGAATCTGGACCCCACACAGCAATTTGTGTCTTGTCCTGCCTCTAAGCAGTGGCAACCAAGAGATGGATATTTAAACAGTATAAGGATAGGTGAAGACCTCTACTTATATATAACTATATTTCTATATTCTATATTCTATGTCCTATATTCTATATTCTATGTTCTATATTCTATATGATATTATATGATATATGATATACATTATCACAGGATCTCGATCTTCCGTTGATCATTTATTTCTAGAGCGGGCACCAGTAATATCTCCATATGTCCTGTCTCATGCCAGTAGAGCCAGGGGCATCGGCTTGCTACTAGGAACATAAAGAGCCTCAAACCATTATATTAGGTCATGGGAATCACCTAATATAATTGTTACTGGAATTTGGCATATCATATACAACACGAGAAGCTTGCCAGGCTTGTCGAGCGGGAGGCAAACTCTTTTAAAGACCTCCAAATAAAGCATTTATTGATGAACTGCACGCCGCAAGTGGCGCGCGAGCCGCGCTGTAATGGGTTGATCTGCTGGGTGGAGTTCTGAGAGGGAAGTCCAGAAGTGGAAAATGGCGGCGCCGTGGAGTGAGGAGGGGTGGTCTGGCTTGTTGTGAGGCTCTGCCGAGGTGGTGGGCCAGGGCTAGGACCTCATGCCTCCCGACTGCCTCATGAACGGCTGTGCACAGGAGAGCAAGGAACAGCTCTGCCCCATGTGTGAGAGTCCGTTCATGAGGCAGTCGGGAGGCATGGCGGGTTCCAGCCCTGGCACCACCTCGGCAGAGCCTCACAACAAGCCAGACCACCCCTCCTCACTCCATGGCGCCGCCATTTTCCACTTTTGGACTTCCTCTCGTCCAGAACTCCACCCAGCGGACCAGCCCATCACACCGGATCACCGACACCCACCCTGCAGCAGCTTTTCCTCAATCCAGCCCAGGTATGCTGGTCCAGAGACTCTCATACATTATACATTATTTATTATATATGAATACATGATAACCTATGTTATATATAGGTTATATATAACCTATATCATATATAACCTATATCATATATAACCTCTATTTTATATATATACTATATCCATCATATCTTTAAAAATCAGTTCATCCATTTCTCTTGGCTGTGAATTATAGTGCAGAATTCATGGATGTAGATGTCTTTTTTGAAGTCACAATTTCATTTCTTCTTGATATTTATTCATGTATGGGATAATTAGATCCTTTGATAATTGTATATTTTGGCTTGAGGACTATCCATACTATTTTACATAGTAGCTGCACAGTTTAGACTTCCACTAATAGTACACAAAGTTCTTTTTCTGCACCATTGCAATACTTATTATTGCTTGTGTTTTAGATTAGTATATCTCTATGTAGAATTTTAATTTGGGATTATCATGAAACTTACATAAAATTTCCCATAGATATAACTGTCTTTTTTTTTATAGCAATCTAGCCTTATCTTTATAGAAGAAGAAATCCTCTTTTTTATGCTATAATGTTTATCTTTTTTTTTTGGATAATGAATTCATTGAAAATTATTATGGCTAGTTATTTTTAACATTTTCCTTCTCTGATCACTTAGTTCAGAAGATTATATGCCACCTCTGGAGTTATAGTGTTAGAGTATTTTGAACTTTACTATAAAGTCATCTTTACTACTGTGCTGTGTATTTTCATATGTTTTAGTGTAAATAAATATAGAGACTCACAGACATGGGGCAGAGCTGCTACTGGCTCTCCCTGTGCCTAGCCGCTCACAAGGCACTCTGGGAGGATGGTGGGTTCTAGCCCTGGCCCGCCACCCCCAGTAGAGCCTTGCAACAAGCCAGACGACCCTCACTCCATGAGGGCCTCTATTTTCCACATCCGACTTCCCCCCTGGTCAGAACTCCACCCAGCAGACCAGCCTATAGTGGCCGCGGCTCCGCAATAAATGCTGAATTTAGAAATGACTACAGAGTATGCTACCTGCACGGCAGAGCCTGGTAAGCTACTACGTGTGCGTATTTGATATGCCAAATATCAGTAACAATTATAGACCTCATTTCCCATGACCTGATGGTATGATTTGGGGCTCTTCATGTTCCTGGAGCAAGCAGGTGCCTTGGGCTCTACTTGCATTGGACAGGACATATGGAGATGTTACTGGTGTTCTCCAAGCGAGAAAGTCGAATGATGAACGGAAGAGCAGTGACAGTGACACTTATAAGAGACACACGTGCTTGGAGGCAAACAGCATTTCTCTCTAATTACTTAGAGATCCAACGTGGCGGGTAAATATACCGTAAGTCCTAGCTAGTCCCCACCGATGCTTGAGGCAGCCTGAGAGAATATTTACACCAGCCAGCACAGAACACACGGTCGAGGGCGGCATTCCCACCGTCCTCCTGCCCCGCCTGCTAAGCGGCCTGCAGGGGTCAGCTCCGGGCCAGGTGCAGGAGGCTCTGGCAACAGCGAACTGCAACAGAAAAGGGCTGCCGATGTACTGGCAGGTCGTGATTGTGTCTTTCAGAGATTTGATTAGAAGTCAGGGACCAGAGCTTGCACAGTGTGTAGACATTTGCTTGGTTGGGGTCCTAGGCACCCAATATGATCCCCTCAGCTGACTGTGCAAGAGCCAGGAGTTAGGCCTAAGCACTGGTTTGGCCTAATAACTGGAAAAGAAAAGCCCAGAACCCAACTAATTATTATCTTTAAATGTTATATTTTTTCACCCTACCCAAAAATTATTTTTGTTTAGTTTACTTTTTTTTTTTTTTTAGTGTGGGCCAAAATGGACTTTGTTCAGAGGTGTATTCTGGACTATCCTCAGGAATCTCTCCCTATGGTGAGTGAGGGATCCTATGAGATGCAGGGTGGAGTCCAGGTCAGCCAAGGCAAGGCAAACGCTCTCTGGATTTATAAGTCAGGGCTGTGATCAGGATGAAGGTCACGTTTCTTCATTTCCCAGCCACCAAGGGCAAAAAACTAGAAGGATCCCAGAAGTGAGAGGCAGGGTGTTCCGTGCCCTCCCAGGTCCCGGGAGGAGGTTTGCCGGACTCAGCTCCTCCAAGAGTCACCAGTAGCGTTTTGCAGAATCTTTGATCATGTTGGCAGCATCCCAGAAATCAAACTGACAAAATGTATTGTTTGTCCTGACAAATGATAGACTGACATCAGCTGTGAAATATGGGATATTGGAACTTTGTCTTCCACATCCTTGTCTGGGGACTCAGGAGGAGCTTCCTCTCTGAACCTAGATCATCTCTTAAATGAAGAGTTCCAGAAAGCCGACAGCTGGTCTGCCAGCCTGTGATAAAGCGATGTGATTAGTTGCCAAGGAAGTGAGAACAGGAAGGCAAATGGCGTCTCCCTCTCCCCTGAACCAACTCACAGTCTCTGCTCCACCACCTGGGATTAATTCCTCTGCACATTCTCTATAAAATAGATTACAACCATAAGTTAAAATGCCATTTGATTTTAATGGTAAACTTTCTCACTCATCATTTTAAGTCACATGAAACTGTGGGAGGCTCTTTATGTGCTTCCTCTCTGTTTATCTCCAAACATTCTGGACAGATACATGGATGTGGGCAGATGTCAGCATAGAACAATAGACATTTAAAGGTCCACATTAACAGAAATGATGACATCAACATGAAGTTCTAGAATTATTCATTCACTTTGGAGATTGGACAATACTCAAGTTTCTTCTCTGTACCTTTTAAAAACAATCAAGTTTCGTCTCCGCACCCTAAAAACAATCAACTGCAAAGCACCAGGTTTCTCGAGGGAAACACCGTGTCTTGCCGCTCCTGTGCCTGGACCACATATAGTGCATGGGGCAAGGTAAAAGTTGCGATCAGAGAGAAAGTCCATTTGTTGTAGGCAGGCAGACAGGGGGCCACATGGCAATGAAATTCCTGAAGAAGAAATCCAGAGCCACACCTGATTGAAAATCTGAAACCAAATTTGACAAGATCACTATCAACAATAGACCCTGGGGAAGGGAAGGCCAAAAGGGAATGTGTAAAGCCTATAGGCCACTGACCCTTTTAGAGGCTTTAGATAATTAACTCTCCTAAGGATCGATAGCCCAGGGGTAGGGCGTTTGCCTTGCTCGTGGCTGGCCTGAGCTGACCTGGGTTCGATCCCGGCATCTCATATGGTCCCCGAGCACCGCCAGGAGTAATTCCTGAGCAAAGAGCCAGGAGTAACCCCTGAGCATCGCCGCTGTGCACCTCCCCAAAAAAAAAAAAAAAAAAAAAAAGAGCATGCTACCTGCACGGCAGAGCCTGGCAAGCTACCCGTGTTGTATTTGATATGCCAAATACCAGTAACAATTATAGACCTCATTGCAGAATGGATTAAGGCTCTTTATGTTCCTGGAGCAAGCAGATGCCCTTGGGCTCTACTAGCATGAGACAGGACATATGGAGATGTTACTGGGGCCCGCTCGAGCAAATCGATGATGAACAGGAAGACAGTGATACAGTGATACATGAAGGAAGATAAATCAGCCTTCCTGCCCAGCACCCAGCTCACAGAAGACTCCAAAAGTATTCCAGTCAAAGAAGACCACTCCCAAAGTCTACTCCCTTGGCAACGGGGCCCTAGAAACCGAGGTGTTGAAGCCCCTTGATCACTTGATCACTTGAATCCAGTATTTGATTTGCTCGGTAGGCACCAGTAACATTTCGGAAGCCCCATATGGGAGTAACTTGGGGAGAAATCTATAAAAGCTGGCCTGAACAAAGGACAGCGGGCACATGCTGCCTGGGCACACATGTTGCCTGGGCGCTGTGCTGCATGGACACACATGCTGCCTGAGCCCATGTGGCCGAGCACATGTGGTGCCTAAGCCGTGTGTTGCCCGCATCTCCCTCTTGAGATGTACTCTCTCTTTACTCACTCTCGCCTTTGAGTAGCCCGTTCTCCCTTGAGTGCGTGACTCTCTCTCTCTTCGTTCTCTCCCCTCCCCTCTCCTAAACCTCAATAAAACCTATTTTACTTCACTGCTCGTCTACTCCTGAAAATTCTTTTTCTGAGAAAGACAAGAACCCTAAGGCAGCCCATGGTAAGGCCTAGGACTGACTTTCCTTTCCTACAAAGAGCAATTCCTCTCTCCAGCCTGAGCTCGTGGCTCCCGAGGAACCTCGGGTGGTGGGATCAACTCCCACGCTACAGATCAGGTGGACGCCAGGTGGCGTGACGCGCCACCTCGTGGCTGGTGGGACTCAGCCCACGCCGTAGGCTCATAGCAGACTTTATCAGTCCCTAAGCCTGCCCAGCGGATCCTGGGTGGCAGAGGCGGCTGGGAAGAAAGCGATCATCTCTCTTCCTTCCTGCCTCACATAGGTCACCCTTGGGGTCCACTTGCAACACATTGAGATGAGGGCACTGGGTCAGGAGCAGGCGGGCTGGATCTGCCTGTGTGAGCAGCCTGTGGATGTCCAAGCCAGCAAGAGCAGGCTGATCAGGTTTCAGTCACATAATGTTTCCACCTATCCTCAACCTGTGTGCAATTCTCACCCCAAGGAGAGGTAAAAAATATATTTATTCTTATGTAAGGTTTAGAATCCTAGGCCAAGATGGCCACCACATGCCAAGGCCCAACGGGAAGAGAATGGAGAGGCAGAGAGCAGAGGGGGAAAGCCAAAAGGTGAAAAGGCCACAGCTTTTATAACTTTTCAGCCTAGACCCGCCTACATCAAAGGAAAGCAGTTAGAATCAATCCCCTCAGGTAACTTCTCCCAGGACCTGTCCTAACCCCATTGAAGTGTTAATATTGCCTCAGCCAAAATCTGCCTTGGAAGTGCCCCTGCAGGGTAGAGTGGGAGAAGGGCATGTATCTGTACCAATGGATATTCTAGAGCTAGATATATATTTATATCTTATATCTTTATAGCTTGCAGAGCCTAGGAAGCTACCCGTGTTGTTTTGATGTGCCAAATACCAGTAACAAATCATTCCAGAATGGATTGAGGCTCTTTATGTTCCTGGAGCAAGCAGATGCCCTTGGGCTCTACTAGCATGAGACAGGACATATGGAGATGTTACTGGGGCCTGCTCGAGCAAATCGATGATGAACGGGAAGACAGTAATACAGTGTCAGAAGTTCCTATAGGGATAAACACAGAGGATTCACTAAACCTCTCAGACATGAGATATTGGAAAGAATATTAGTATGTCCACTGCTGACCTCACATACAGGAATACGTAGTGGTGAGAATTCTAGACTTTCAGCCAACACTGCAAGTGGGTGGGGAGAATTTCTAGGGGCTTTATTGTGGGGAGGCTCCAGTTGCTTCTGGTCCTTATTGTTGCCTACTAAGGGCATCTGCATGAGGAAATGGTGGATCAGCTGACCTTGGTCTCTGAAACTCTTCTCAAACCAGAACTTTACACAGAAACTTGTTCTTTGCCTCAAGATTACAGATGGAAGGGCGAGGGAAGGTTTGCTTGTTTTCTGTATAGATCCTCACCAATGAGCTTGCCCTGAGCAAACCAACAGGTCCTGGTTTGCCCAACCAGCTCTTCACAGATCCCCCATAACCTGAGGGCATTCCAGGATCGCTCTGTGATGCGGCTGGAGCCTGGCTTGAGGCTGGGGCAGATGCTGTGACCTCATCTCTTATCACGGACACGGTTCAGCTCAGCTGAGCTCACTAAGGTCCTACATTGATTACGGGGCAAGGAACAGCGTAACAAGAAGAAAGGCACCTTCCTTGGCTGTGATTCCCACTCAGGGTGACAATGAGTTACAGGAACTGTGAATCCCGTGTCAAGGCCATTATCTCTTCCCTCATATCAAAACTCATTCTGAGACTCCTGTGCTCCAGAGAGGGACTCAAATGGAGGCTCACCATGTGGGGCTCAGACTCCTCTCCCCGTGTAGACTAACTGGGATTTTGCTCTCATGAGATTTTTTCATTGTTTTTCATGGGGCATCTTCTAGAATGGCACATTTGAAAAATGGTCCAAGAAATTTCATGTTTCCTTCTTTCTTGTTAGGCACTAGATTTTTTTTAGTTCTTGAGTTTATTGTTCACCAATTAAAATTCTCCATCTAGGCACTATGATTTACAAAGCTATCCATCACTTAGAATTTTAGTGTACACAATGTTCCAAACACCAATCCCCATCACCAATGTTCACTTCCCCTCCACAATATCCCAGTATCCCTCCACCCCAAGCTGCCCTCCTTAGCGGGCACTTTCATCAGGCCAAAATACTGTATTGTAATGAGTTTGTGCTTTAGATGAAGCACATTATCCACACCATGTACTACACAAACTTATCTTTTTAGATCATCGTGAGCCCGCACTACAAAGTTGTTCATGATTATGACTTTGGTCCACTGAAATCTGAAATGCATCATTTCCCATTATACCACCTATGAGTCAAGGGCCCCAGCCAATGCAGCTATGACCACCCGTCTACCTCCCTCTTCCACCTACCTCCGTTTCTCTCCTTCCCTGGTCTTTTCATTGCTTCGCCTAGTCCCATGTCCCTCCTTTGAAAACTATGGATTCCTGCCCTGTTATTCCATTCACCACAGAGAGTGAGATCACACCTAGTAATTAGCCGCCATCTTGACTCACTTCACTTAACAAGGGGATTCCCTTCCTTTGAGGTTGCAGCACAATGCATGATTCCATCATTTTTAAATACTGCATAGTATTCCTTTCTGCAAACTTAAGTTATTGCTATTTATTTAACAGTTATTCCTGTTGATTAAGGGTGATGATATTGGAGGACCCCGAGAACGATAGTGCCGTGGAGTAGAGCATTTGCTCTCATGTGTCCAACACAGTTTGATCCTATGCGGCCACAGTATGAACAGCGCTAGTGTGATCCTCTAGGCACAACCAGGAGTATACACTGAACATTTGCCACTTGTGCCCCCAAAATAAAAAGAATTTGGATACTACTGCTGGATAAGGTGTCCATAATTCTCAGACATAGAAATGAATGGTGCATTCAAAATAAATGACTAAAATTAAGTCATAACTTTCAAATAGAATTTTGAATAAAAATTCAAATCAAAATTAATACCCATTTGAAGTTAAAGTTTCTTTGAAAAGTTTGTTAAGTCTATATTTTCTTATAATTTTTTAGCTTCAAAACTCTTCATATTGACATAGCCATGTTCATATATAAACAAAAATGCAATTAAAATTTGATCAACGGTAATTAGGAGAATCATTATAATTTGGCCCCAGTAATTTAACCTTCATTGAACTTTTTGGACCTCATAGGCATTTCTCCAGAGAATTGGCGCTCGCTCTGCTGTAGCTCACGCTGGGATGCAGGGGTGATCTGCTGTCACTTCTGGAGAAGCATCAGCACAGCCCAGCCCAGGACTCCTGGGCTGTGTCTCCTCAGAGACTCTCATGGGATGAAGGATATAAGAGCTGGAAGGGACCACTGAACTAAACAGAGAAGCGACCATCAATAGCGGCCATCCTCTGACCACAGGGAGCCATGGGACATCACCTGGCCACACTGTGGAGAA
>JAJIBD010023799.1:0-36372 GCA_021461705.1 Cryptotis parvus | reverse complement strand
GTCAGCAACGTGCAAGCGCAAATAAATGCCCAACAATCCAGTGCTATGGCCGCGCCCCTGGTTTGACATGATGCTTATTCATCTACCATTCCTGGAACAATGAAAACAGCCTAAGAGCATTTATGGAAATTGGCAGCATTATTTTTCACTGAAAATATATTGTTTTTTTCTAACTATAATATATTTACTACGCACCATATCACTGTATCTACTGTTTCCCGCTCATCATTGATTTGCTCGGTTAGCACCAGTAACATCTCCATAATATCCGTCCTCATGCAAATAGAGCCCATGGGCACTTGCTTGCTCCAGGAACATAAAGAGCTCCTCAAACCATTCCATCAGGTCTTGGGGAAAGAGGTCATAATTGTTAACAAAGCACTATATTTTATATATTTATTTTATTATATCATTGAGAGATAGACCATTACAAAGCTGTTCATGATCAGTTCAGTCATATAGTTTACCAACACCCGCTCCAACACCGCACATTTCAGCTCCACTCTACCTAGTTTCTCTCCCCTGCCCCAACCTCGCGTGGAGGAGTCCCCTCTCTCTCTCTCTCTCTCTCTCTCTCTCTCTCACTGTGTCCTCTTTGCGGTGTTGTTGCAGTACATTCACTGAGGGGTTATCATGTATATCCCTTACCTAGTTCTAGCCTAGCTTTAGCAATTCAAGTACTGTGTGGGCAAACTCTGTCCCTTCTCCATCTTACTTAACCCTTTTGTCCCACACACACTTGTGGTAGATCAACTCACGAAAAGTCCTCCTGGCCCCTGTTTTGTCTGGCTTTTGATATTAGTTTTATAATATCTTTTATATCCCCAAAAATAAATGAGGTCATTCTCGCATCTGTCCTTTTCCTTCTGAGGAATTCTCTCCTCAGCAGGATACTCTCCATGTCCATACATTTATAGGCAAATTCATGACTTCGCCTCTCCTGACAGCCGCATAGTACTCCACTGTGTAGAGGTACCAGAGTTTTTTTATCCGGTCGTCTGTTCTCGAGCACTCAGGTTGTTTCCAGACTCTGGCTATTGTGACTAAGGGTGCAGGAACATAGCCTGTGGGCAGTGAGAAAGTCTCACATTTAATTGGCTCATCATGGAAACAAAAGTGATAGATTTACTAAATGGTCTCAAGAAATGAGAACAATGATAAATACAAGTAGTACTTGATTAAAAAACACTTTTGTCAGGGCTTATGATTCACCCCAAGCAATAGCTTCTGTTTAAAAATACAGGAGCAGAGAAGTGTCATAGAATGCCAACTCTCCAGAGGAGCACGCCTACTCACTGTATGATTTAGGCACGAGGTTGGCTATACTATACCGACAGGAGTCCATGCATGCGCTGTTCCGGCACCAAAGAATCCTCCCAGAGACCTAACTCAGTGACTCCCAGTTGTCCCACCTACAGGAAATTCCGTCTTCAGGTTCTGTTGCCTTCGGCCGTTTGCTCCTCCCTCAGCGTGTTCCTTCAGCTTCCCATATGTGGAGACCGTCCCTCTCTCTGTGTCCCTCTCAGTCATTGTGTTTTGTTTGTTTGGGGAGCCTCATCCGCCTTAGCTCACAGCTTCTTCCTACCCTGTGCTTAGGATCAGTGGAATGGGGCAGTGTGTGGTTCTGTAGACCGAGAAGAGTCAAACTAATCCCAGCCCCCCAGGGCGAGGTCTGAAGCCTGAAACACAAGGAGAGAAGGTGTGTGACAGGGGTTGCCCCGCTGCCCATAGCCCTGTGGGCGTCCGGGTGAATCGCTGCTGCGTGCCCTGACACAGGTCCTGCTTCTCAAAAAGGTCACACAGCAGTTCTGGGTGCTTCCGCTGAACTTCAGACGATTTCCCCAAGGTAGATCCTGGCCTTCAGGCTCAGACATGGACACTCTGCAGGGTCCCTCCCTGATGCTCAGGGTCGCCGTGCTGTCCAGGGACAGTGATGCCTCTTCTCCGCTCAGTTCCTGCTTCCTCATCCGTCAGCGCGCCTCCGCAGCACTTCTCGGAAGGGGCTTCCCATCGGGCTGTTTCGTGCCGCCGACAAAGAAGTATATGACGGATTGACTGAGCTGTTCACGGCACAGAGGAGGATAATGACAGACCATGGATCCTGAGGAGGGGATGTCGACCAGCTCAGGGCGATGAGGACCCTCGGGCACGCTGAGCAGCAGCACGGCCAGCACGTTGAGCAGGATGGTCGTGTACAGCTTGCTGGTCTGTTTCTGCCTGGCATAGCAGCGCCCCCCCAAATGACCAGAATCAGGCCCGACACAAAGAGCACCGTAGGGTGAGAAGAGACAGCCGCTACAAAACCTCCACGCTACATAGCGATCAGCATTCGCCAAGTAACTGTACAGACTTGTAGCTAAAACATAACTAAAAACAGAACCCAGATGAGCGCAGACGATGGTGGAGAGCTGGGCTGGGCGGTGGCATTTGTACCAGATGGGCCAGAGCACAGAGACGCAGCGCCGGTGCTGATGGCCATCAGCAGACTCAGAGACACGGAGGCGACGACAGAGCGAGTATGCTTCCAAACCACATTAGGTAACGGGAAACTTTGGGCAAGTATATCTATAATCTGAAGAACAACAGCTAAGAGATAGATGAGGTCCGCGACGGCCAGGTTGAGGATGTAGACGCTGTAGGGGTTTCTCCTCACGCGAAACCCAGCAGCCAGATGACAGTCCCATTCCCGCCATGCCGCAGAGGCAGCTGAGCGCAGAGACACTCAAGATCACGACGCATCTGATATATGCAGTGTCCAGGAATGTATCTGTACTTCTGTTGTGTTCAGAGATGTCACATGTGTTTCCACTGGTGACTCCATCCGGTTATTCCAGAGCAGGTGCGACATGTCCAAGGTGTCATTTCTGGGCTCAGGAATCATCTGTCCAGTCCTGCTGCTGTGGTCACCTGTGCAATAGAGCTGTGGGCAGGAAGTCCTCTTAGATCAGGGATGGTCCATCCCTGCCCCTGACTCCAGCTTCCAGCCTCACAACACCAATGAGCAGGCAGGACACAGGGTGTGGCTGAGTCTCTTCCAGAAACCAGACAGATGAGCTCCCGCCTCAATGTAAGGCTCTGTCCCTCCTGAGACACCTGGAGATCCTGTCCCCACCTGACCGACCAGGACGCAGTGACTGAGGAGCTGGTCTCTGAGTCACTGGGAAAAGAACCTCTCGGCTCACTGCTCTCCTCGGCGCTCACATCGCTCGGTGGGTTTGAGATACAAGAAAATATCTGAAAAAAGAAATCTCAGAATAAATGACATTCACAAGTCCCACAGCCTTCATGTATCTGTATGTTCGCTTCCTGATATTGTTGCAGGTGGACCCTACGGGTGACTTGTGTGAGGCAGGAAGAGAGAGAGATGGTCGCTTTCTCCCCAGCCGCCTTGCCACCGGGACCCGCTTGACAGGCTAAGGACTGATATAGTCTGCGATGAGCCTCGATAACGGCGCGGGCCTGAGCCTCTCACCAGCCCCACGAGGCGGCCGGCTTGCCACGCCTGATGCCCGCTTGATCTCTAGGCACGGAGTTGATCCCTCACCACCTGAGGTTTCGGGAGCCACGGACTCAGGCTGGAGCGAGGAATTGCTTTGTAGGAAAAGGAAAATCAGTCCTGGGCCTTACCCAGGTCTGCCTTAAGGTTCTTGTCTTTCTTGCAGAAAAAGAATTTCTAGGAGTCGATGAGCAGTGAAGTAAAAATAGATTTTATTAAGGAGGTTTTAGTTGAGGGGGGGGAGAGAAAGAAAGGAAAGAGTAACATGCCTTCAGGAGAACGCTGGCTGCTCCAAAGGCGGAGAGCGTGCAAAAGAGAGTACACATCTCTAAGGGGGAGATGCGGGCAACACACGCGTTCAGGCAGTATGTGCTCGCAGGCAACATGTGTACCCAAAGCAGCATGTGCCTTGTCCTTTGTTTAGGACCGCTTATAGATTTCTCCCTGCTACTCCCATCTGGGGCTTTTTAACCTTGGCTGTTAGGGCCCCGCTGCCAAGTAGAGTAGACTTTGGGAGTGGTCTTCTGTGAGCTGGGTGCTGGTGGGAAGGCTGATTTATCTTTCTTAGGAGGGTTAGCATATAAAGCCTTTAAAAGGGTCAGTGGCTTAGACCAGATCAACAGAGCAAAGCGAGTTCGAGCCTAGGTAGGCGGCTCCAAGAGGCGGGAATCATCGGAAGTCATCAGATGGAGGCGTGGTCGTCCCTTCCCCCTCCATCTTGTCGTGGCCTGGTGGCCTGCCGGGCGAGCTGCCCACGGCCAGCACAGGGCCTCACGGATGGCTGGGAGGTTGGCGCCGGCTTGGGCGCAGGGCCTAGCTGACCATGGAACCCCGAGGAGGCAGATGGGTTTTGGGAGTGGGCCGCCGCCTCTGAGGGGTCCTGGAAGCAGCCGGATGAGACTCGCCCACCACACTAGCCACCATTTTTGCTGTCTGACGCTGCGAAACGGCCTCAGACCAGATCAACATAGCAAAGCCAGTTCGAGCCCAGGTCGCTGGCGGCCCAGGTCGCTTGCCCAGGTCCACTTGCAGGTCGCTTGCCTAGGCCGCTTGCGGTCGCGAGGTCCACTAAAATAGTGAAACAGTAATGTCTTTTGATGCATTGCAGTCAACGAAGAGCAGGGAAAGTTTGTTGGGAGGGAGATATAGAGAGGAAGGAAATGGACGCAGAACTCGGCTAAGTGGTTGAGGTGCGGAGCGGGAGGGAGGTGGGGACATTGGTGATGGAGATGGTTTGAGGGAGGGTGCGTGGTTGGAACACTGTAGAACCAAAGCTCTACATAGCATCTTTCAATTAAAAAAGGGTGGAATCTTCCACAAACATGCGGAATCAGTGGTTGGGTAGGACAGAGAGGAGAACAGTGTGCTGGTATTTGTCAAAATGATAGTGCCAGTCTAGAACTGAGCATTGAATGTAGGAAAAAAGATACGTGATGATCTCTGGATGTATGTATTGCAATCCACAATGTGTAAGAGAAGAGATAAAGAATTTGCCAGAGGCGGGCTGGGGAGGGGAGGGAAGTGGGGACACTGGTGTTGGGAGATGGGCACTGGTGGAGGGATGGGTGCTGGAACACTGTATGACGGAAACCCAAACATGAGCATCTTTGTAGTTGTATATCACATGGCGGTGTAATAAAATATTAAAAATAAAAAATAAAAGGGTCAGGGGCCCATGGGCTTCACACATTCCCTTTGGCCTTCCTCCCCCCAGGGTTTATTGTTGATAGTGGTTTTGTCGGTTTTTCGGGCTTTCAATCAGGTGTGGCTCTGGATCTCTACTTTAGGAATTTTATTGCCATGTGGCGCCCTGTCTGCTTGCCTACAACAATATTATAGTGCACAGACTCCACACGAGGTTGTAACACTCCCTATGGTTTTTCCAGTACAGTCCTGCCGCCCTCACGCCCCTTCCCTAGCATGTTGGATCACCTGCTCTACCCCCTAGCCCTGAGCTTTATGCTGTAAATGAGGGGCTGTTTTTCTGTTTTCCCCTTCCTGTAAGGGTTTTGCATATATTTATGCCAAGGGATTTTTTACTGGAAGATAGTTGGGGGGTTCATTTGTGAGTTAATTAGCTCTGAAGGAATTACTCCTGGGCTTCTGCCATATTTCGTAACTCTAAGCCTCAGTAGCCTTTAGATTGATTCTAATTCCTCACACACCAAAAGGTGGGTCCCGCCCATCACCTCTATGGGGTCTCAGAAGCAGCTGGATGAGACTCATTCAACAAAAATAGCCGCCATTTTCCCTGTCCGGATGCCACAGCACATCAGAGCCGGCCCAGGAGAGATGCTGATCTCAAGACCAGATTAACAGAGCATGGAACCAATCATGTCCTGGAATATACTATAATCCACATTGTGTAAGAAAGGGAAGAGAGAAGGAGAGGGAGAGAGAGAGAGAAAGGAGATACAGAATCCTCCATGGAGGCAGGCTGGGGAGGGGGGTAGGGAGGGGGAGCATTGGTGATGGGAGATGGGCATGGGTGGAGGGATGGGTGTTGGAACACTGTAGAACCAAAACTCAAACATGAACATCTTGTAATTGCATATCTAAAGGTGGTATGATAAAAATAATTTAAAAGTGTAATGCCAGTCTAGAACTGAGCACTGAATGTAGGCAAAGAGATAAACATGATAACCTCTAAATGTATGTATTGTAAGTCACAATGTGTAAGAGGAGGGAGAAAGGGAAAGGGAGAGAGAGAGAGAGAGGGAGAGAGAGGGAAGAGAGAGAGGCAAGAAGAGGCTAAGTCCTTGCCATAGGGGCAGGCTGGGGGGGGAGGGAAGTGGGACATTGGTGGTGGGAAATGGACACTGGTGGAGGGATGGGTGCTGGAACACTGTATGACTGAAACGTAATCATGAATAGTTTTGTAATTGTGCATCTCACAGTGGTATAATAAATTTAAAAAATAAAATAAAGAAAAAATAATTCTGAAGAAAAAGAGGTGGGTCCCACCTTTTGATGGGACTGAATGGAACCAGGAAAAAGAGATCACCTTGGCCTCAACGTGGCTCGAGGAAGTGTCTTGTAAATGATCTGAGGGCAAACCTTAGTGTCTGCTTGTATGGATGCAAAGACGAAAAGTTTGTTCTAGGAACCAGCTCTATTTCAAACAAGCATAGCGGCAGGTCTCTAGACCCTGAGTGGTTTGGATAGGGATCAGTTTCTCTGGTGAGTGGACTTAGGCTGGGTCAAAAGACGGGATCTCCCCAGGAAAGGTCACCCTATAAATTTAACCCGGGTATAGACAACTGCCTGTCTCTTGCTGTGTTTGCAGCAAAAGACTAGAAGTCATTGAAATGTTGTTTATCAACGAGGTTGAGAGAAAGAGCATGAATTTCTGCCAGGAGCAGGGCCTGAATCACTGATGGCTCTGGCCCTAGAGGAGGGAAGGTAACTTTTCCATCTCACTCTGTATTCAGGATAAAAAGAGCTCTTTACCTCGGCAAATCCCTACCCCAGCTTTGTAAACTGTATTTCTGGCAGTTTTGGAATCTGATGCGGATGGTGTGTGGAGTTGGTTGGAGTGAGGGAGCGGATGGAGAATTAAAGCCTTAGAAACTCTAGACCTAGCGGTCACGCTTGTGGTCCATTGGCAGGATGGAGGGGTCATCAGCCCCAAACGCAGCCAGGGCACCCTAGGGGCCACGATACTGTTGGGGTCCCGAAGAGCCCCAACACCGCACACACACCTTCCATCACCCCAGCTGACGGTTCTGCGAATGACATGCTCTCATTGTGTCCTCAAGGAGGTGGCCAGGCCTTCCTGTCCACTCGTTCACGAGGTTATTGAGAAATGGCGGAAGCATTTCTTTGTTCACGCCATTCCTAATCAGATTCTGCTGTTTCAGTGAGAGGCTGATGTGATGAGCAGTGTGGTAACAATCGTATTTAAATGTATGTTTGATCAGCCCCCTAATCAGACAATACGACCATTTCGCCGCCACCCTTTAATTCTGGCTCCTGCTCAAGGGAGCTCAGACCTGTCCCTCATTCCCTTGTTTCCATCAGAACAGGAACCAGACGGTCCCTCCTCAGAGCTGCGGGATACAGGCTAATCCAGTTCGCCACCCAGGTGGTCATGGATGGACACGGTCAGTGACAGGAAGGTGGACACGGAGCACCTGGGACACGTGGTGGAGAGCAGCCCTGCAGTGCTGGTGCGGCCACAGTCTGCCCCTCCTGTCCTGCTGGCACTTTCCCTGGATCCTACTGACCATAGAGTCTGGGAAGTGACTTAGGGAAAGTGACGCTCGAGACTCGCAGCCGGCCACTGTAAGGACACTCTGAGAAACGGACATTCAAGTGAAATTTGATTCCTTGGCTCCACGTACTACTCGCAAAGTAGGACAGGGTTGTGCCAGGCATTACAGAAAGTGTTTGTCAAAAACTCAAACTGGGCGGATTCATTTAGTCTCCGAAAGAAGCAACAGTAGAACCAAAGTCTGTGACCCTAACATTAGGCACATATGAAGCCTCATGGCTAACGTTCTCCATAACAGTGGAGACTCAAACCTTCCTCCTTAGGCATCTCCGAGTGTCAGGAGGCACCGGCTGGAGCAAAGAGGCTCTGGCAGGCCCAAGCAACAGTGGGGAGGGGACAGTGTTTGCCCTGCGGCGCCGCTGGCCCAGGGTGTGATTCCCTGGCACCCTGTAATGGCCCCGGAACACTCGGGAGCGCAGAGCCAGAAGCAGCCAGCCCCTGAGTGCTGCCGGTGTGCCAAAAAAGCAACTAATACAAAAAAGAAAAGGAAAAAAGAAAGGCTCTGGCTAAGCTGCCGCTGCCCAGCAAGCCCCAGGCCTGTGAGGAACTTTCCCTCCCTGCGTCTCACAGGCGCGGAGCTGAATTGGGGTCCGAACAGTGACTCCAGGAGTCGCCATCACGTGGCTCCTCTGCCTCTTGGGGGCCGGCTGCTGCCAGCTCATCTCCCCTCCTCTTCCTCTCAGCCACACCTTGGCCTCTTACACCGAGCTCTCACGGGGGCAGCTTGGCTACCCCGACCGCATCAGCCCCCTCCTCCCATCGACATTCCACTGAACCCACAAAAGTCATGGAGAGCACAAAAATTGTACAACCCCAACCTCAAAATAACAGTAAGTTCAGGCCAAAGCACATGTCCCTGGAATCAGCACCAGAGGCCCCACAAGGTCACACAGGAGCACCAAGAGGAAGGGGGTGTCCTGGAAGGAAACAGGGGTCACTACCCACCAAGCCCCCCAGGCTGTGGCATCCCCAGCCCCAGGGCTCCTGTTCGCAGAAGGGATCCCTTAGGACAGGGGAGAGGCCAGGTGGGACGAGACTCTCTCTCTCACTCCTTCAGGGTCGCAGGTAGCAGCATAGCCCATCACTACAGGTCCCCAGGGAGCCCGGCTGCGGCCACCCTGAGAGCTGACCCACCTCAGGTCGCCACTTTCTGGCTCTCTCTGTGATGCCCCGTTTGAGCTGGGTCCAAGCACGGCCCCTGGAGAACAGTCATTTTTCACAGCGGCAGGAGCTGTCCTTGTTACTGAGGGAGCAGAGATGGCGGCCTGCAGGCCGCATCCCACCGCCTCTGCGCTGACTGCAGGCTCTGCCCCGTTCACCTCAGGAGGGCTGAGACCCACAGGGACAGCGCTGGGGGTGGCTGAGGGGCTTGTCTCAGCCTCCTCAAGACTCTCGGCTCTCTCGCCTCCTTCCTCAGCCTCCCAACCTCCTGCCCCTTTCCCAGAAATGAGAACAACCAGCCCTTCGTGCCCCGGGACACGGAAGCTGTCGCCCAGTTTAGAGATAAAGAACCTCCCTCCATCTGTCAGACACAGCACAGAGAGGGAGGAACAGGCGCTGAGCGCACTGCGGGCCGGGGGCAGGTTCAGTCAGACAGGAAACACTTTCTCCTCGCCAGAGTCTTACCAGAGGTCGCGGCATCCTGGTGCTGGGAGCCCGGGGGCTTCTCTGTGGCTGGTGGAGTCCCGGGTTTCTCTGCAGCGTGGCTCAGAGAGACATCCAGCGGCTCATTGTGGCCAGATTCTGACCACAGGCTGAGGGTCGGTTCTGTGCGGCTCCCTGGGGTCCCCCTGCACTTACATCCTTCACCACGTGGGTCTGACTCTCGGGGGTCAGGGGGCTGGGTGGGTCTTCCTGGATGCTTTTCCAGAAGTGATCAGAGGAGCTAGCGCTGTCTCCTGGAGCTCGCGTAGGCTGCCGCACGGCCACGCCTCGCTCTTGCTCAGATGGATAACTCCAGGACTCACGTACAGAGCCATTGCAAGTATAATGGCAGCAACCATTCAAATAACTCGTGATTTTGAAATTTGCATTTCGTTTTGCTTAAGTGCTTATGTGACTTTGCATAAATACAGAGTTGTCTAATGACACTGTCCCCAAATATACACATGATTGACTTTCCATATTAAACTATCTAGTTTAGCAATTCAAGAGGTGCAAACATATCTCGACTCCAAATGTATCCTAAATTTTGGAAATGATTTTTAATTTTAATCTTCAGTTTAAGAGAAACATTAGACAAATGTTCATCATCATAAGTCTTGGTATGAGTGACAGAGGGACCATTTGGAGAGAGACAAGAGCTGTGGACAGCAGCGTGTCCGGGCGCACCTGGACCTCAGCGGAAGGCAGGAGAAATGATTTCATCAGCTTTATGTTCTTATCAGCTTATCTGAAAACCCAAGATACCTAAAATGAAACACAGGAAAGCTGAGAATCCTGTCATAGGTTTTCAGCAAAGGCACCGTCCTAACTGGGTCGCAGCAGAACGAAAAGCCAACTCGGCCCAGGGCTCAGGAAACTAGAGGGAGCAGCCCCGAGGGAACTGAGCCCCTCCCGGGGAGACAGTTACTGCCCCTCCAGGGAACCCAGAGCTCAGAGCCCTGATGGGTTTGTAATGAGGCAGAGAGGGGATGAGCAGAGAGCTGTAGGGCTTCCTTTGGTCCTGGCCCCTCAGTATCCCCTGGAGCAGACCTCACGGACAGACAGCAGGAGACTTTTTCTGCCTAACTCACCACGAGGGGCCTTAGGGAGCTCAGCGGCGCTGGACCCTGGACATGGTGGGGAAGCGAAAGGCAAGTGTGACCCTATTCCGACCCCTGACTGCGTTGGCTAATTGGGTGTCAGGGACATCATGTCCCTGTGGAACCTTGGGAGTGATGAGCTTCATGTCATGATGGTCAGTTGCACTAAAGTGCATCAGTTTTCCTAAGACTCTCAGTGACACGGCCATTAAGCAGAGCTGAAGGAAACCTCTGTCTTCCCATGTTCCTGAGGGCAGGTCGAGGGGCTTCTTGTCTTGAAACTTAATCTCTCGAGAAGGGACTGTCCCCTCTCAGGGACGCTCCGTCTGCTCTGAATGGACCTTCACACTATGCTCAACCTAGCCCGGGCATTTCCATGCCAGTGCCTGAGAAGGTCGGGCTCGAGGACCCTCCCATCCCAGGGGCACTGGGTAACCCCAGCATTGGATGGGCACCTCCAGGTTATACAGTTTTGGGGCACCATGCAGTGATCGAGATCGAAATGAGATTGGCCATAAGAAAAGGGTATTAAGTTCTTTATTATTTCTCCAGTCTCTATAGATGCCTTTGGATGGAATGTGCGTAAAGCACAGCATTAGGGGAAGCAGTGAGGTGACGATGAAATTCACTTATTCTTGCATCAATCGGTTCATGAGCATTTGAGCACAAACTTTCATCCCTGTGCTGGGTACTTCTCCGGGTGATTGGGGAAACCTGTCCTTTCACGCCACTCCACGGAGATGACTAATGGGAACCGTTTATCACCAGAGACCGGGAGGGGTCATGGAGAAGAGACTCATGGATGATGGCGTGTGGCCCCCGGATCCACAGTGTGGGTCAGACAGAGAGGAACCGCCAAGAAAGAAGAACGGAGAAACTTTTCGGACTCCAGCTTCAGTCCCAAAACACCAATGAGCAGAGACACAGCGTGTGGCTCTGAGTGATGGTCCCCAGCTCCTGCTGCCACCAGCCACAAGGCAGATGAGCTCCAGCCTTGGCCGAGGGCCAGCACTGCCCCTGCGCTGCCTAAAGATCCTGTCCCCACCTGAGCCTGGCCAGGACAGCTGCTGAGGGGCTGGTCTCCGAGTCTGTGAGGAAGAAAATCCATAGACTCCCTGCTCTCCCCTGGGCTCATGTGTTCCTCCACTAGAATGTTCGTGTGTTTGAGACACAAGAAGACATCAGGAAAGGAAAGTTCAGTGAAAATGGATGTTCACAAGTCCTGTACACTGCACACACTTCAGTGTAACTATGTTTGTTTCCTGTTCCTATCATGCACAAAACACACAATAGCATGGGGTGCACTGTCAACAGTGTTCTTAAGACAACCCCTCTCACACACACACACACACACACACACAGGCTCTTGCTGACTCCTAGCAGAGACTGTGAGTGATAAAGGAATGTTCCACGCAACCATGGAAGAGATTCCACCCACTACCGTTTGCTCAGTACTGAGATCAGAAGGAAAAGTGTCAGGGGAGCACTGGGTCCCCGACACAATCTGGGAGAGGGTCAGGGTACGCCCCTTCTGCCCCAGGGGATCGGTTGCCAGTGGACAGAGAAAAACGTGAGAATCCAGCAGTTTTTTTAAAATCTTTCATATAATGTAAGTTTATTTTTTTGCGTCTTAAGCATCCTTTGTAGTTCTTCAGCAGATATATTACATATTGCAGTTAGTTATATATAATCCAAGCAGCTTTAAATGGCATAAGTAATAGCCTTAAAAAGAGAACATGGAAGTTTTTTAGCTTAACACAGTTGGAAAAGCTAGTTCCATCAAAAATGGACAGACATGGGGCAGAGCTGCTACTGGCTCTCACTGTGCCCAGCCGCTCACGAGGTGCCTGGGAGGGATGGCAGGTTCTCCGCCCTGGCTCGCCACCCCAGCAGAGCCTCACAACAAGCCAGACGACCCCCCCACTCCATGAGGACCTCCATTTTCCACATCCGACTTCCCCCTGGTCAGAACTCTACCCAGCAGACCAGGCTATCACAGCCCGGCTCACGCGGCTGCAAGCGGCTGCACGGTTCATCAATAAATGCTGAATTTAGAGATGACTACAAGAGTATGCTACCCGCATGGCAGAGCCTGGCAAGCTACCCGTGTCGTATTTGATATGCCAGATACCAGTAAATTATAGACCTCATTCCCATGACCTGATGGAATGGTTTGAGGCTCTTTATGTTCCTGGAGCAAGCAGGTGCCCTTGGGCTCTACTTGCATGAGACAGGTCATATGGAGATGTTACTGGTGCCTGCTCGAGCAAATCGACGATGAACAGGAAGACAGTGTGACAGTGTGAACACAGTTGAGTGTTCAGCGGCACTGAACGTAGGGCCTAAAGATTAGGTGTCTGTATCTTTTCCCCTTTTTTTATTGTACCACCGTGAGACATACAATTGCAAAGATGATCATAGTTGGGTCTCTGTCATACAGTATCCCAGCACCCATCCCTCCACCAGTGCCCCATTCCCATAACACTCCCTCCCACCCACGCAAAGCCTGCCTCTATAACAGGCCCATTTCTCTCTCTCTCTCTCTCTCTCTCTCTCTCTCTCTCTGGCTCTGTGATTCTCTCTCTCTCTCTTCTCTAACACATTGTGGCTTGCCTTACAGATATTTACAGTTTACCATGGAAAGTCTCTATGTGCACATTCAATGGTGAGTTCTAGTCTGACATTCCCATTCCCTATCAGCCTTCCCAGTTTGTTACACTTACATTGATCATTACAGTGTATATATGTGCAAGATCCTGGGAAGGACCTGGCCTAAACTTGATTATTCCTAAGTGTGTCCTGTGGCCACAGAGCAGCCTCGCCCCTGCACAGCTGTGGGTCTGGTCTGTCCCTGATCCAACTTTGCTGGTTGTGGCGGCTCCTGCTTTGTGGCGCCCAAAGTTTGAAAAGGCTTTAAAACTTATTAAAAGGCTTTAAACACTTGTTATGGTTACAAATCAGCAATAAGAAAAGCCCAGACTTTATCTTCCTAGATGGGCCCCAGCCAAGTGTAGGTTTAGAATCCTAGGCCAAGATGGCTGCTACCATGTGTTAAGGCCCAGCAGGGAGGCGAGAGGAGAGGAGAGAGCAGAGGAGAAGGTGGAAAGGCAAAAGGCGAAAAGACCAAAGACGCTGAAGCAAGCAGGCTACACATCTTTTCAATTCAGACCGCCCACACCAAGGGAAGCAGCAGGGTCAATCCCCTCAGGTAACTTCTCCCAGGACCTCACCTAGGTCCATTGAAATGTTAATGCTGCCCAGCCAAGATCTGCCTTGGAAGTGCCTGCAGGGCAGAGTGGGGGGAGGGCATGTGAGATGAGCTGTATCAGAGTACATAGGCATGCATCTGCACCAATGGATTCTCCAAGCCTTCACAAGAGTCTCATTTTTACTTCATAGTTGTTCTGTATATTAGCCTTTACACTTATAAGTTATAATATCTGAGTTAACCTCCTGCAGTAAAGAATCTGACCCCACACAGCAATTTGTGTCTTGTCCTGCCTCTAAGCAGTGGCAACCAAGAGATGGATATTTAAACAGTATAAGGATAGGTGAAGACCTCTACTTATATATAACTATATTTCTATATTCTATATTCTATATCCTATATTCTATATTCTATGTTCTATATTCTATATGATATTATATGATATATGATATACATTATCACACGATCTCGATCTTCCCGTTGATCATTTATTTCCTAGAGCGGGCACCAGTAATATCTCCATATGTCCTGTCTCATGCCAGTAGAGCCAGGGGCATCGGCTTGCTACAGGAACATAAAGAGCCTCAAACCATTATATTAGGTCATGGGAATCACCTAATATAATTGTTACTGGAATTTGGCATATCATATACAACACGAGAAGCTTGCCAGGCTTGTCGAGCGGTAGGCAAACTCTTTTTAAAGACCTCCAAATAAAGCATTTATTGATGAACTGCACGGTCGCAGAGTGGCGCGCGCGAGCCGCTGTAATGGGTTGGTCTGCTGGGTGGAGTTCTGACGAGAGGGAAGTCCAGAAGTGGGAAAATGGCGGCGCCGTGGAGTGAGGGAGGGGTGGTCTGGCTTGTTGTGAGGCTCTGCCGAGGTGGTGGGCCAGGGCTAGGACCCGCCATGCCTCCCGACTGCCTCATGAACGGCTGTGCACAGGGAGAGCAAGGAACAGCTCTGCCCCATGTGTGAGAGTCTGTTCATGAGGCAGTCGGGAGGCATGGCGGGTTCTAGCCCTGGCCCACCACTCGGCAGAGCCTCACAACAAGCCAGACCACCCTCCTCACTCCATGGGCGCCGCCATTTTCCACTTTTTTCCCTCCTCGTCAGAACTCCACCCAGCGGACCAGCCCATCACAGCACGGATCACCGACACCCACCCTGCAGCAGCTTTTTCCTCAATCCAGCCCAGGTATGCTGGTCCAGAGACTCTCATACATTATACATTATTTATTATATATGATACATGATAACCTATAGTTATATATAGGTTATATATAACCTATATCATATATAACCTATATCATATATAACCTCTATTTTATATATATACTATATCCATCATATCTTTTAAAAATCAGTTCATCCATTTCTCTTGGCTATTGTGAATTATAGTGCAGAATTCATGGATGTAGATGTCTTTTTTGAAGTCACAATTTCATTTCTTCTTGATATTTATTCATGTATGGGATAATTAGATCCTTTGATAATTGTATATTTTTGGCTTGAGGACTATCCATACTATTTTACATAGTAGCTGCACAGTTTAGACTTCCACTAATAGTACACAAAGTTCTTTTTTTCTGCACCATTGCAATACTTATTATTGCTTGTGTTTTAGATTAGTATATCTCTATGTAGAATTTTAATTTGTGATTATCATGAAACTTACATAAAATTTCCCATAGATATAACTGTCTTTTTTTTACAGCAATCTAGCCTTATCTGCATAGAAGAAGAAATCCTCTTTTTATGCTATAATGTTTATCTTTTTTTGGATAATGAATTCATTGAAAATTATTATGGCTAGTTATTTTTAACATTTTCCTTCTCTGATCACTTAGTTCAGAAGATTATATGCCACCTCTGGAGTTATAGTGTTAGAGTATTTTGAACTTTACTATAAAGTCATCTTTACTACTGTGCTGTGTATTTTCATATGTTTTAGTGTAAATAAATATAGAGACTCACAGACATGGGGCAGAGCTGCTACTGGCTCTCCCTGTGCCCAGCCGCTCACAAGGCACCTGGGAGGGATGGTGGGTTCTAGCCCTGGCCCGCCACCCCAGTAGAGCCTTGCAACAAGCCAGACGACCCCCTCACTCCATGAGGGCCTCTATTTTCCACATCCGGACTTCCCCCTGGTCAGAACTCCACCCAGCAGACCAGCCTATAGTGGCCGCCGCTGCTCGTCAATAAATGCTAAATTTAGAAATGACTACAGGAGTATGCTACCTGCACGGCAGAGCCTGGCAAGCTACCCGTGTCGTATTTGATATGCCAAATATCAGTAACAATTATAGACCTCATTCCCATGACCTGATGGTATGATTTGAGGCTCTTTATGTTCCTGGAGCAAGCAGGTGCCCTTGGGCTCTACTTGCATTGGACAGGACATATGGAGATGTTACTGGTGCCCGCTCGAGCAAATCGATGATGAACGGGAAGACAGTGACAGTGACACTTATAAGAGAGACACACGTGCTTGCTTGGAGGCAAACAGCATTTCTCTCTAATTACTTAGAGATCCAACGTGGCCGGGTAAATATACCGGTAAGTCCTAGCTAGTCCCGCGATGCTTGTGGCAGCCTGAGAGAATATTTACACCAGCCAGCACAGAACACACGGTCAGAGGAGCGCCGCATTCACACCGTCCCTCCTGCCCCGCCTGCTAAGCGGCCTGCAGGGGTCAGCTCCCGGGCCAGGTGCAGAGGCTCTGGGCAACAGCGAACTGCAACAGAAAAGGGCTGCCGATGTACTGGCAGGTCGTGATTGTGTCTTTCAGAGATTTGATTAGAAGTCAGGGACCAGAGCAATAGCACAGTGTGTAGACATTTGCCTGGTTGGGGTCCTAGGCACCCAATATGATCCCCTCAGCTGACTGTGCAAAGAGCCAGGAGTTAGGCCTAAGCACTGGTTTGGCCTAATAACTGGAAAAGAAAAAGCCCAGAACCCAACTAATTATTATCTTTAAATGTTATATTTTTTCACCCTACCCAAAATTATTTTTGTTTAGTTTACTTTTTTTTTTTTTTTTTAGTGTGGGCCAAAATGGACTTTTGTTCAGAGGTGTATTCTGGCTCTATCCTCAGGAATCTCTCCTTATGGTGAGTGAGGGATCCTATGAGATGCAGGGTGGAGTCCAGGTCAGCCAAGGCAAGGCAAACGCTCTCTGGATTTATAAGTCAGGGCTGTGATCAGGATGAAGGTCACGTTTCTTCATTTCCCAGCCACCAAGGGCAAAAACAGAAGGATCCCAGAAGTGAGAGGCAGGGGTGTTCCGTGCCCTCCCAGGTCCCGGGAGGAGGTTTGCCGGGGCTCAGCTCCTCCAAGAGTCACCAGTAGCGTTTTGCAGAATCTTTGATCATGTTGGCAGCATCCCAGAAATCAAACTGACAAAATGTATTGTTTGTCCTGACAAATGATAGACTGACATCAGCTGTGAAATATGGGATAATGGAACTTTTGTCTTCCACATCCTTGTCTGGGGGACTCAGGGAGGAGCTTCCTCTCTGAACCTAGATCATCTCTTAAATGAAGAGTTCCAGAAAGCCGACAGCTGGTCTGCCAGCCTGTGATAAAGCGATGTGATTGTTGCCAAGGAAGTGAGAACAGGAAAGCAAATGGCGTCTCCCCTCTCCCTGAACCAACTCACAGTCTCTGCTCCACCACCTGGGATTGATTCCTCTGCACATTCTCTATAAAATAGATTACAACCATAAGTTAAAATGCGCATTTAATTTTAATGGTAAACTTTCTCACTCATCATTTTAAGTCACATGAAACTGTGGGAGGCTCTTTATGTGCTTCCTCTCTGTTTATCTCCAAACATTCTGGACAGATACATGGATGTGGGCAGATGTCAGCCGCATAGAACAATAGACATTTAAAGGTCCGCATTAACAGAAATGATGACATCAACATGAAGTTCTAGAATTATTCATTCACTTTGCAGATTGGACATCAAGTTTCTTCTCTGTACCCTTAAAAACAATCAAGTTTCCGTCTCCGCACCCCTAAAAAACAATCAACTGCAAAGCACCAGGCTTCTCCGAGGAAACACGCCGTGTCTTGCCGCTCCTGTGCCTGGACCACATATAGTGCATGGGGCAGGTACAAAGTTGTGATCAGAGAGAAAGTCCATTTGTTGTAGGCAGGCAGACAGGGGGGCGCCACATGGCAATGAAATTCCTGAAGAAGAAATCCAGAGCCACACCTGATTGAAAATCTGAAACCAAATTTGACAAGATCACTATCAACAATAGACCCTGGGGGAAGGGAAGGCCAAAAGGGAATGTGTAAAGCCTATAGGCCACTGACCCTTTTAAAGGCTTTAGATAATTAACTCTCCTAAGGATCCATAGCCCAGCGGGTAGGGCGTTTGCCTTGCTCGTGGCTGGCCTGTGCTGACCTGGGTTCGATCCCCGGCATCCCATATGGTCCCCCGAGCACCGCCAGGAGTAATTCCTGAGCAAAGAGCCAGGAGTAACCCCCTGAGCATCGCCGGGTGTGACCCCCAAAAAAAAAAAAAAGCAAAAAAAAAAAAAGAGTATGCTACCTGCACGGCAGAGCCTGGCAAGCTACCCGTGTTGTATTTGATATGCCAAATACCAGTAACAATTATAGACCTCATTGCAGAATGGATTAAGGCTCTTTATGTTCCTGGAGCAAGCAGATGCCCTTGGGCTCTACTAGCATGAGACAGGACATATGGAGATGTTACTGGGGGCCCGCTCGAGCAAATCGATGATGAACGGGAAGACAGTGGTACAGTGATACAGTGAAGGAAGATAAATCAGCCTTCCCGCCCAGCACCCAGCTCACAGAAGACTCCAAAAGTATTCCAGTCAAAGAAGACCACTCCCAAAGTCTACTCCCTTGGCAACGGGGCCCTAGAAACCGAGGTTGAAGCCCCTTGATCACTTGATCACTTGAATCCCGTTATTTGATTTGCTCGAGCGGGCGCCAGTAACATTTCCAAGCCCCATATGGGAGTAACTTGGGGAGAAATCTATAAAAGCTGGCCTGAACAAAGGACAGCGGGCACATGCTGCCTGGGCACACATGTTGCCTGCGCCAAGCCATGCTGCATGGACACACATGCTGCCTGAGCCCATGTGGCCGAAAGCACATGTGGTGCCTAAGCACGTGTGTTGCCCGCATCTCCCCCTCTTGAGATGTGTACTCTCTTTTTACTCACTCTCCGTCTTTGGAGTAGCCTGCGTTCTCCCCTTGAGTGCGCGCTCTCTCTCTTAGTTTCTCTCCCCTCCCCTCTCCTAAAAAACCTCAATAAAACCTATTTTACTTCACTGCTCGTCTACTCCTGAAAATTCTTTTTCTGCGAGAAAGACAAGAACCCTAAGGCAGCCCATGGTAAGGCCTAGGACTGACTTTCCTTTCCTACAAAGAGCAATTCCTCTCTCCAGCCTGAGCCCGTGGCCCCCGAGGAACCTCGGGTGGTGGGGATCAACTCCCACGCCTACAGATCAAGTGGACGTCAGGTGTGGCGTGACGGCCACCTCGTGGCTGGTGGGACTCAGGCCCACGCCGTGCAGGGGCTCATAGCAGACTTTATCAGTCCTAAGCCTGCCCAGCGGATCCTGGGTGGCAGAGGCGGCTGGGAAGAAAGCGATCATCTCTCTTCCCTTCCTGCCTCACATAAGTCACCCTTGGGGTCCACTTGCAACACATTGAGATGAGGGCACTGGGTCAGGAGCAGGCGGGGCTGGA
This sequence comes from Cryptotis parvus, assembly GCA_021461705.1. Lineage (NCBI taxonomy): Eukaryota > Metazoa > Chordata > Mammalia > Eulipotyphla > Soricidae > Cryptotis > Cryptotis parvus. Next base: position 16,915 of record JAJIBD010023799.1, on the reverse strand, counting down.
TCTGCCTGTGTGAGCAGCCTGTGGATGTCCAAGCCAGCAAGAGCAGGCTGATCAGGTTTCAGTCACATAATGTTTCAGCACCCATCCCTCAACCTGTGTACAATTCTCACCCCCAAGGAGAGTAAAAAAATATATTTATTCTTATGTAAGGTTTAGAATCCTAGGCCAAGATGGCCACCACATGCCAAGGCCCAACAGGGAAGAGAATGGAGAGGTAGAGAGCAGAGGGGGAAAGCCAAAAGGTGAAAGGGCCACAGCTTTTATAACTTTTCAGGCTAGACCTGCCTACATCAAAGGAAAGCAGTTAGAATCAATCCCCCTCAGCTAACTTCTCCCAGGACCTGTTCCTAACCCCATTGAAATGTTAATATTGCCTCAGCCAAAATCTGCCTTGGAAGTGCCCCCTGCAGGGTAGAGTGGGGAAGGGCATGTATCTGTACCAATGGATATTCTAGAGCTAGATATATATTTATATCTTATATCTTTATAGCTTGCAGAGCCTGGCAAGCTACCTGTGTTGTATTTGATATGCCAAATACCAGTAACAAATTATAGACTTCATTCCGGAATGGATTGAGGCTCTTTATGTTCCTGGAACAAGCAGATGCCCTTGGGCTCTACTAGCATGAGACAGGACATATGGAGATGTTACTGGGGCCCGCTTGAGCAAATCGATGATGAATGGTAAGACAGTGATACAGTGTCAGAAGTTCCTATATGAATAAACACAGAGGATTCACTAAATCCTCTCAGACATGAGACACCGGAAAAGAATGTTAATGTCCACTGTATGACTCACATACAGGGAATACGAGAAGTGGGGTGAGAATTCTAGACTTTCAGCCAACACTGCAGTGGGTGGGGAGAATTTCTAGGGGCTTTATTGTGGGGAGGCTCCAGTTGCTTCTGGTCCTTATTGTTGCCTACTAAGGGCATCTGCGCATGAGGAAATGGTGGATCAGCTGACCTTGGTCTCTGAAACTCTTCTCAAACCAGAACTTTACACAGAAACTTGTCCTTTGCCTCAAGATTACAGATGGAAGGGCAGAGGGGAAGGTTTGCTCTGTGTTTTCTGTATAGATCCTCACCAATGAGCTTGCCCTGAGCAAAACCAACAGGTCCTGGTTTACCCAACCAGCTCTTCACAGATCCCCCATGTCCTGAGGGCATTCAGGATCGCTCTGTGATGCTGGCTGGAGCCTGGCTTGGGGCTGGGGGTAGGATGCTGTGACCCTCATGTCTCTTATCACGGACACGGTTCAGCTCAGCTGAGCTCACTAAGGTCCTACACATTGAAGGGGGCATGAAACAGCGTAAACAAGAAGAAAGGCACCTTCCTTGGCTGTGATTCCCGCTCCAGGAGGTAATATGGTTACAGGAACAGATACGGTCAAGGCCATTATCCCTCTTACCTCATATCAAAACTCATTAAGACTTTCCATTTGCTCTCCTGAGAGGGACTCAAATGGACTCTTTCCTGGGTGGGGCTCAGACTCCTCTCCCCGTGTAGACTAACTGGGATTTTGGCCTCATGAGATTTTTTTCATTGTTTTTCATGGGCATCTTCTAGAATGGCACATTTGAAAAAATTGGTCCAGAGAAATTTCATGTTTCCTTCTTTCTTGTTAGGCATCTAGATTTTTTAGTTCTTGAGTTTATTGTTCAAATTAAAATGTCTCATCTAGGCACTGTGATTTACAAAGCTGTCCATCATAGAATTTTATGTACACAATGTTCCAACACCAATCCCATCACCAATGTTCACTTCCCCCACCAATATCCCAGTATCCCTCCACCCCCAAGCTGCCCTCCTTAGCGGGCACTTTTCATCCAGGCCCAAGAATACTGTATTATTAGTTTGTGCTTTAGATAGACACATTATCCACACCATGTACTACACAAACTTATCTTTTTATAGAATCATCGTGAGCCACGCACTACAAAGTTGTTCATGATTGACTTTCGGTCACACAATCTCTGAAATGCATCGCACCCACATTATACCACCTATGAGTCCAGGGCCCTGACCAATGCCGCTATGACCACCCGTCTACCTCCTCTTCCTGCTGCCTCCGCTTTCTCTCCTTCCCTGGTCTTTTCATTGCTGCGCCTAGTCCCATGTGTGTCCCTCCTTTGAAAACTATGGATTCCCTGCCCTGTTATTCCATACACCACAGAGAGTGAGATCACCTAGTAATTAGCCACCATCTTGACTCACTTCACTTAACAAGAGAGGATTCCCTTCCTTTGAGGTTGCAGCACAATGCATGATTCCATCATTTTTAGAAGCTGCATAGTATTCCTTTCTGCAAACTTAAGTTATTGCTATTTATTTAACAGTTATTCCTGTTGATTAAAATTTAGTGATATTGGGACGAGAACGATAGTGCCGTGGGTAGAGCATTTGCTCTCATGTGTCCAACACGGATTTGATCCTAGCACGCCACAGTATCCATGGAGCACGCCAGTAGTGATCCCTCTGGGCACAGCCAGGAGTATACACTGAACATTGCCACTTGTGCCCCCAAAACAAAAGAATTTGGATATACTGCTGGATAAGGTGTCCATAATTCTCAGACATAGAAATGAATGGTGCATTCAAAATAAACTGACTAAAATTAAGTCATAATAACACTAAAATGGAATTTTGAATAAAAATTCAAATCAAAATTTAATACCCATTTGAAGTTAAAGTTTCTTTGAAAAGTTTGTTAAGTCTATATTTTCTTATAATTTTTAGCTTCAAAACTCTTCATATTGACATAGCCATGTTCATATATAAACAAAATGCAATTAAAATTTGATGTGTTAATTAGGAGAATCATTATAATTTGGCCCCAGTAATTTAACCTTCATTGAACTTTTTGGACCTCATATGAGCATTTCTCAGAGAGAATAGGCGCTCCGCTCTGCTGTAGCTCACACACAGGATGCAGGGAGTGACTCTCACGCTGTCACTTCTGGAGAAGCATCAGCACGGCCCAGCCCAGGACTCCTGGGCCCTGAGTCTCCTCAGAGACTCACCATGGGATGAAGGATATAAGAGCTGGAAGGAGCCACTGAACTAAGCAGAGAAGCTGACCATCAGCCTGCGGCCATCCTCTGACCACAGGGAGCCATAGGGACATCACCTGAGCCACACTGTGGAGAATCCTCGGAGTCCTCCAGCCACAAAGACGCTCTGAGATCCCCAAACGTCAGCCCCAGCCCGGGGGAGACTCAGGTGAGGAGAATCAAGTGTTTCCTGCTCTGTGAAGGGACCTGCTGCCCTCTGCAGAGCTCTCAGCGGCTCTGCTCCTCCCTGCCACTGTGTCTGAGAGGGAGGGACGTTCTTTGTGGCCTGTGTGACAGCTTCTGTGTTTAGGGACAGGATGGGCTGGTTGCTCTTGATACAGAGCAGGGACAGAGCGTCGGGGACCAGAGGGAGGAGCCCAGGAGCTCCGAGGGTCTTGATGGGACACCAAGTCCCCACACTCCCTCAGCATGGCCCAGTGCTGTCCTGTCATGTCTTAAATCTCCTGAGACAGACTAAGGCTGAGCCGGTTGAGAGCTCTGGGGCTGTGTGATGTGGGACTTATCTCTGGCTTCCCATGAAAATTAAACTACAGTCTCTGGGGCTTTAAAGGCCTGTTCTTCCAGCGGCCATGCTGAGACCCAGATCACAGGGACCTCAAAGAATGAACAAGAGAACAAGGACACTGGGGACCCATAGCAGTGCCCTATGTGGCCGGGAGACAGTGCGTGGAGGCGCCTGCCTTGGATCAATCTCCGGCTCCCCAATCACCCCCTTATCCCTTGGGGGAAGGATCCCTGAGCACACAGTCAGGACTAAGCCCTGCGCATGTCAGGTATGGCCCAGAGACAAGCAGTGAGAGAACCACGGGATGGCAGGAGCCCGGCTCTCTGCGGAACTCCACTGAGGCTGTCGCCCCAGTGAGTCCCAGGGAGGAAGTGGGTCGGAAAAGGGTTTTACCCCATCTAGCTCTGTGGGAACCCGACTTCTTGCAAGATGTTCATATGCTACTGGGCACTCAGAGCTTGGGCAGGTGAGGGGCATCTCTCGGAGAACGACCTGGAATCTGCTTCCCCACAATCCTGTGCTTTCTTGCTGAGTCTCAAAGTGGAACCAAAAAGGCAGAAATAAAAATACTGGATAAAGGACTGAGGAACTTCAGTGACCACGAACAAGGTCTGGGGTCACCGGGTCAGGAAGGGGCGAAGAGGGACTCACCCAGGCCTCTCGGCTCTGCTACACCGCAGGGCTTTGTCCGTGCCCGGCGCCTGCCCCCTCTCACTGCCCGGAATCATGTTCCATTGTTTATCCGTGAGTCTAACTCATCGGTCCGTCCCTGTTCCTTCCTTCTCACAGAGAAATCTGCAGGAATGAGCTAGACCTTTTTTTTTTGCTGTTTCTGCTTTTTTTTTTTTAATTGTTTTTAGGACCATACCCAGTTTTGGTCGGCCCCACGTGGAAGCAATCCATGGAGCTGACCTCCCGGTAAGGGCTCGGCCATGGCTGGCCGAGTCCAACATTGCTCCAAGGGTTCGCTCACACGTGTGGGGGAGGGATCACGCTGGCCGGACTCGGAGAGGAGATTTGGGCCCCGTCCTTTCCTCCACCTCCATGCCAGCTTCCCCGGAAGATAGGCCCACCCACGCCAGACCCACAGCTCCTCTGCAACCCCTGAAGACATCCAGACCCATCCACTCCAGATCTACAGCTGCGCTGCTCAGCACATGGAAGCAATACATGGAGCTGATGTCCCGGTAAGTGGCTCGGCCAGCCTCATAGCCCAAATCTCGGAGGCGGAGATTTGGGCTCTGACCTTTCCTCCACCTCACTCATAGTCCACCCTGTGTCCCTGCTCGTTGGTGTAGAGGGACTGGAGTGTTGCAGCGTCTGACACTGTGACAGGCAGCCTTGACTTCAGAAGACCTGTCGCTGACCAAAGCAGCAGGACCGGACAGAGGGCTTCTGAACACAGATGCGACACAGTGGGTATGTTACAACTGCGCTAAATAACAGGACACAGTTATCTCCTGGGGAAACGCAACACCAAGAGCAGAACAAACAGTACAGGGACCTTTTATCACCCTGAATATTTCACCGCTGATTCGTTCTCCATCTCTGCTCTAGTCATTGGCATTTGCAACATGGTGGAGAACGGAACAGTAGTCTGGATGCTGGGCTTTGCATGAAGAGAAGCTCCTATAGTGTCTACCCCTCAACCTGGCCGCCGCAGACTCCATGTGTCTTTAATGGATGTTTTGGACAACACAAACTACTGTTTCTCTCTCTTAAGTTTCTCTCTCCTTGTCACGGTTCCAGGGTATTTCACAGATGACCCGAGGGGCAGCTGAACTCTAGAACTACCTAAGTCAGTCTGTCCTCACAGATGCATGAACCCTCTGACCCGTTCCTGGTGGATTCTACAGTCCAGGTCCTCTGACTTCCTCGTGGTGAGCCGGAGAGCCCGACACTGGGGCTGTGCCTGCCTCGTCCTGACTGTGCTGGTGTGTCCTGGCATCACCCAGGTGAGAAGAAATGTCTGTAACCTCTGTTTCCTTTTCCTTCTTCTTTTTTTTTTTTTGTGCTGCATCAGGGTTTACTCCTGGTTCTGCTCTCAGGGACACTCTTGCTGGCTTGGGGGACCCTATGGGGTGCTGGGAATCAAATGAAGGGACGCCGTGTGTGAGCAAAGCACCCGCCCGCCGGACTGTCCCTCGGCCTGAGGCACTTTCTGCTCCCCCGACCTGCTGCCCTTCTCCACTGCATCTGCGCCTCTCTGTGGCATGTCTGAGAGCAGGGACTTGCCTTGCCCCCTGCGGTCTTTGTTCCAGTTCCACAGGGGCAGGGTTGTAGGATTTATGGAAAAGGACAGGTCTGTAGACAGAGGAGAGACCTCGAGGACTCTGAGGGTCTTTCATGACACCAAGTGCCCGAGCTCCTGGCACTCTGATCATCGTATTTGAATTTCATTCTTAAATCTCTGAAACAAGAGCGAACCTTAAGTCACCCCCAAAGCCCTTTGGGCACACAGCCGCAATCTTTTTGTATTTGTCACCATGGAAATTAAAAATTAAACTTTCGGGTAGTAAAAAGAGACGATTTCTCTGAAACTCAATTGTAAACCCAGGTCCTGCGGGTCATCTCAGAATATGACAGGAGTGAGCCCAGGGTGTGGGTCAGCTCTGCTGTGAGGCTCGTGGCCACCCCTCAGAGTCGTCCCTTCTCCAGAACAACCAGCAGGGTGAGCCGTGAGACACTGGACGGTCCACTTGGTGACCACGTAGTAAATTCCCAAGCGGGCCCCGAAGCTCCCCTGGGGTCTTTCCTGTCTTTTCTAGTTGCTCTTTTAGCTTTGCTTTGGTGACTGGGAGGGAAGGAACATGACCTTTCTCCCTTTCTCCCCCTCATCCCACCCCCTTAGAGGCCCAGAGGCTGCTGGCGCTGCACAGGCTGACCTGTCTCTGTCCCTGGCATCTCACATGATTCCTTGAGCACTACCATAGTTGACTGTGGCGCACCCTCAAAAAACAAATCAAAACCGTACAAGATAGGCAAAAACAATTTTGCATGGGGTGAAACAATTACGACATTTAAATATATAATTATCTAATTGCTGAGTTATTTTTCTTAACAGTTCCCGGGCTGCACTAGGGACTGCTCAGGCCTAACTCCTGACCCATTGCTTAGGGCTCACTCCTAGAGGGCAGAAGGGGCCATATTAGGTGCCTAGGGTTCATGTGCAAACAAATGCCCTGTCCACTGCACTCTAGCTCTGCCCTGACCGCTTAGCAAGGGCATGTCTGTGTGTCTGTGTGTGTATTTGTGCTGTGAAAGGGACTGTCTGAAACATTGCTGAGATTGCACCCAAGTTACTGTGTGTTTTTTGTGTGATATACCAGGAAACAAAGTTACTGTTACATTGAAGTGTGCGTGTACAGACTTGTAACTTCTTGTTTTTATGAATTTAACGTTCCTGACATCTTCCTATATCTCAAATTCACAGAGCACTCAAGTGAGGAACGTGTGAGTCCCAGGGGAGAGCAGTGAGCGGAGACGGGTTCTCTGCCCCCGGAGACTCGGAGACCAGCCCTCAGCAGCGGTGTCCTGGTCAGGGTCTGAGGGGACAGAATCTCAGGCCTCTCAGGAGCGACACTGACCCTGGACAGATGTTGAGCTCATCTGCCTGGTGGCCTGTTGACAGGAGCTGGGGGACCTCACTCAGAGTCACTCTCTGTGTCCTGCTCATTAGTGTGGGCTGAAGCTGGAGTCGGGGCAGTGATGGACCATCCCTGACCGCAGAGGACCTATCCCAGCCCACAGCTCTTTTTCCCGGGTGACCAGAGCAGCACGACAGAACAGATGGCTCCTGAGCCCAGAACCGACTCAGTAGACATGTCACAACTCCTCTGGAATAACAGGACTGCGTTACCAGAAGGGGCAAATGTGACAACTCTGAACACAACGAACTTCACACATACTGATTTGGATTCTGCAGATATCAGATACGCCATGATCCACAGTTTCGGTGCACTAATCTGCCTCTGTGGCATGGTGGGGAACGGGACTGTCGTCTGGCTGCTGGGTTTCCGCGTGAGGAGAAACCCCTACAGCGTCTACATCCTCAACCTGGCCATCGCAGACTTCATCTATCTCTTCGTGGAGATTCTGTATGTCACATATTACTTTTTAGCTATTTTCTGTAATTATTGCTCTGGCAATTTATTTGATTTGTTGATCGAGTTTCTAGTCAATATTCCTTACTCCGCTGGTCAGTGTCTGCTGATGGCTATCAGCACCGAGCGCCTGCGTCTCTGTGCTCTGGCCCATTTGGTACAAATGCCGCCGCCCAGCTCAGCTCTCCACCATTGTGTGTGCTCTCGTCTGGGGCCTGTCCTTTGCATTCAGCATTGTGATAATCTTGTGTTGGTACTTTGATTCTGGTCATACAATAATTCAATTTAGTAATATGCTGCCCCTCATAACGTTTCTGGTGCTCAGTGTGTGTGGCCCGACTCTGGTCATCCGGGTCCAGTGCGGCTCCAGGCAGAGAAAGCCCAGCAAGCTCTACGTGACCATCCTGCTCAACGTCCTGGCCTTCCTGCTGCTCTGTTTGCCCAGTGCACTCTACCTAACCTGGGGGTCGACGTTGTTCCCTGATCAAACAACAATGCACATCACATACCTGCTCTATGACATGAACTGCTTAATCAACCCCTGTCATATACTTCCTTGTTGGCTGGCAGGGGCAGCGGCGGGGCAGGAAAACCCTCTGGCAGCTGCTCCAGAGTGCGCTGACGGATGAGTGTGAGGGAGCTGATCAGTGGCGAGGAATCATCATCCCCAGACAGGACGGGACTTCGGAGCCTCAGGGGGCCTGCTGAGTGCCAGGTCTGACCCTTAAACACGCCGTCAGCTGGGAGGGTCAAGTGAGATTCTCTTGTACTATCAGAATATTTGTAGGATTCTTCAGGCTGCATATGTTTTTGTTGGTTGATCACAATGTTCTTCATTGAATTTGTACGTAGGCTTTTAGGGTGTCTTTTTTCACCAGTTTTTCTGAACTATCAGTTTCTCCCCAGGGGCAGCTGAACTCTCGAACCCTAATCAGTTTGTCCTCACAGATGCATGAACCCTCTGACCAGTTCCTGTGTGGATTCTACAGTCCAGGGCCTCTGACTTCCTCGTGTGAGCCGGAGAGCCCAACGGTGTGGGTTGTGCCTGCCCCGTCCTGACTGTGCTGGTGTGTCCTGGCATCACCCAGGTGAGAAGAAATGTCTGTAACCTCTGTTTCCTTTTCCTTCTTTTGTTTTTTGGCTGCATTAGGGGCACAGCCCCTGGCCCAGTCCAACATAGCTCCGAGGGTTCGCTCACCTGTGTGGGAGAGGGCCACGCTGGTCGAACTAGGAGCAGGGATTTGGGCTCCTCCTCCCATTCTTCCATCTCCATGTCTGAAGGCGTGCTGTGAGGTCCCAACCACCACAGCCAGCAACCCCGGAAGAGAGACACTCCAGACTCACAGCTGTACAGGTGCACGGCCGCTCTGCAGCCTCGTGACAGTCTTATATAATACTGGAAATTAGGACCAGGTCCTTCCCAGGATCTTTCACATTCATACACTGTATACAGTTCTAGGCAGGTTGTAGCTGTGGCCCGTCATCCCAGTGAGCCTAGCAAGAAGCCAGGGGAACCCCCACACCATGAGGTCAATCATTCTCAACATCCGGACTCCACAGCTCCTCAGAGCTCCACCTAAGAGAAAAGCAGATCTCTCCCTGTTGAGGTCCATCAGGAAAGCTCGAGATGAGAGCCTCCTACTGAGAGTGTACCACCTACATGGCAGAGCCTGGCAAGCTACCCGTGTTGTATTTGATTTGCCAAAAACCAGTAACAACTATAGACCTCATTCCTGTGACCTGAATTTGAAGCTCTTTGTGTTTCTGGAGCAAGCAGATGCCCTTGGGCTACACTTGCTTGCTACAGGACATATGGAGATGTTGCTGGTGCCTGCTTAGCAAATTGATGAACAACGGGAAGACAAGTGATACAAGTGATTGGGGCACACATCAGGGTTTACTCCTGGTTCTTCTCTCCGGGATATTCTTGCTGGCTTGGGGACTCTATGGGGTGCTGAGACACAAATGAAGGGATGCCTTGTGCGAGCCAAGTACCTACCCGCCCGATTGTCTCTCCTGCCTAAGATATTTTCTGTTTCCCCAGGACCTGCTCCCCTTCTCCACTGCATCTGCATTTCTTTGTGGGTGTGTCTGAGAGAGTAGGAACTTGCTTTGCCCCTTGCTGTCTTTGTTCCAGTTTCACGGAGGCAGGATTGTAGGATTTATGGAAAAGGACGGGTTTGGAGACAGAGGAGGGGCCTCGAGGACTCTGAAGGTCTTTCATTTCACCAAGTGCTGAGCTCCCTGACACCTTGATCATTGTCTTTTGAATTTCATTCTTAAATATCTGACACTAAGATAGAACCTTAAGTCACCCCATAACAACTATAATCTTTTTGTTGTTGTCATCCTCACTTGTATCACTGTCTTCCCATTGTTCATCGATTTGCTCGAGTGGGCACTAGGTACATCTCCATACATCCGGTCTCATGCTAGTGCAGCCCAAAGGCAACTGCTTGCTCCAGGAACATGAAGAGCCTCAAACCATTCTTCAGGTCATGGGAATGAGGTCTATAAAAATTAAACTTTTGAGTGGTAAAAATTGACTATTTCTCTGAAACTCAATTCTGAGATGACCCACAGGTCCTGGGTTTCTCTGAAATTCAACTCAGAGAATTGAGTCTCAGAGAAACCCAGGTCCTGTGGGTCATCTCAGAATGTGACAGGAGTGAGGCCAGGCGGTGGGTCAGCTCTGCAGTGAGGTCAGGCTGTGGGTCAGCTCTGCGATGAGGCTCATTGCCACCTTCAGAGAAAGAGAGAAAAGAGATAAAGAACCTGCCATAGAGGCAGGCTAGGGGAGAGTGGAGGGAATTGGGGACATGCTGGTGGGAAATGGGCACTGGTGGAGGGATGGGTGCTGGAACACTGTATGACCAAAACCTGAACATGAGCTTCTTTGTAATTGTATATTTCACGGTCGTATAATAAAACATTAAAAAAGAAACATGACACCCTGAATAGTGGTTTTGAGAAAAAAATGATACTGCGTGATTTCTATGCTCTGCTCCTCTATTGTTTTAACTGTCAAGGGTAGGCAGAGGAACCAACCATCACCTAAAACACATCAGTGAGGGTCTGGAGTGATATTACAGTAGCTTTGGCATTTTCCTTGAACACGGCTGACTCGGGTTTTATTGCAGGCATCCTGTACAGTCCCTCAAGCATAGTCAGGAGAGATTCCAGAATGCAGAGCCAGGCGTAACCCTGAGCATCTCCCTCTGTAGCCGAAACATCAAAACAGAAACAAAACTATGTCAGTGTGTGGCTGGAGAGACAGTTCAGCGTGCACCTCTCTGGCCTTCCGGCTGCAGACCCAAGGTCAATGCTTGATGTCTGTATGGTCCAGTGAACCCACGAGGACTGAGCCCTGAGTTCACAGCCAAAGGAAAATGAGCACAGCCAGGTTTGGTCCTAAGTCCCCCCAAATGAAGACTATCAACATAATGTCCCTGGAATCCACATTTTTTACTTTTTTCCCTAGAAGACCCTGTTCTGTCGGTTGAGTCTGATTCTTTTCTGACTGACTTAGATACAAGGACAGTCCAGGGTCAGCACTTCCGGTCACTTCTTCTCAAGTCTGGTCACTGTGGTCACTCAGCAAGGTGCCTGTTCTCCTTGTTGCAGACACATGTCAACACTGTCTATTGGGACTTACTGTGGTTATTTGTTTCCCATTACTCGTGTGCAGAATGCATTTATTCATTCCAAGTTTTCAGTCACTTTTCTCTTTTCCTCCTGAGAGTCACAGTTACCGGAGTCCTGTACTTGAAAAGACAGTGATTGTGCCATAAAGCATCAACAATGGACAAATGGAAGACTCCTCGTGGGAGGATGCTTACAGTTGTCTACATGTTTTCTGTCGAATTCTTGTAAGCATCACCAGGACGCTTGAACCACAGCTGAGACTCTCAGTGCACTGGGTCAGTGCCAGCTTCAGACCTGCTGTGTCAGGGATCCCCAGGGCTACACCCAGGGGTGCTTGGAGAACCATTTGTTGCTTGGGATTAAGCTCTGTTCCTCTCCCATGCAAGGTCCATGATCACTGGCCGGTCTTCCCAGCCTGCATGTGTGGTGCTCTGGTGCCTGCATCCCTGGGCAGCAGGAAGCATCTCACAGGTGGGGTCACGTGGTTGTGGTGGGCGGGGGCACAGGCTGGTGCTGCTGTACCCGGCAGAGCATGAACACGGGAACCCACAACCGTTTATGAAGTGTTTGTGGAAACAGGGAAGGAGCAGAACGGCACAGCAGGAATCGGCCTAGGGGCTCTGTGGGCTGAAGCCCGACAGGAACAGGAAGCAGCTCGCGGAACCAACCCGGCGTCCATACGGGCTCTGCAGGTGCCTTGAGAGACGGAGACGCTCAGAGCCAGAGAGGAGAGAGTCAGGGAACAGAGCCCAGCAGCTGTGGGAAACTCACAACATGTTGCCAAGCCCAGGTCCGGGGCAGAGGTGACGGGCCACTCAGCAGAGGTGCGTGTGGAGGTGGGGCCGAGGGAACCCCCGATGTCACCCAGAGCTGACACATGAGGAGACGCACAGCAGCTGCCCCGGGACATGGCAGCGATCATGCTTGACCATCATCTCTAGGACCACGCAACCTTCTGTGGCCCATGACATCTGTGTGTGCTGGTGACTGAGGGTCCAAAACTGACATTTATTTAAAAATTAATTCTATTATACCACCATGGAGTTGGATTTTATTATACTTCCATGGAGATGGAGCTGGGCTCCCTTCCCCCACCTCTGTCCAGTCTGGGAGCCCCGTGGCCCCACCCATGGACTACTCCTGGGCTATCAGCTGTGAACCAGAGACACAACTACACGGGGCATAGTTGCCACTGGCTCTCCCTGTTGCATGTGGCCACTTTGCAGCCACGTGGTTCATCAGAAAATGCAACAGTCCCCCACAGGTGTGTGTGTGTGACCCCTGTGTGTCTCCGCTGACCCAAGTTGCCCCAGGGAAGAGCAGAAACTCCATCAACGGGAACCAAGGCAAACTACCTTGGTTTCACCCAAAACCCCTTGGGCCCTGCACTTCCGGGAACGGCTGCAATCTGCCCCACAGGTGTGTGTGTGTGTGTGTGACCCCTGTGTCTCCATGGACCCAAGTTGCCCCAGGGAAGAGCAGAAACTCCATCAACGGGAACCAAGGCAAACTGCCTTGGTTTCACCCCGACTCCTTGGGCCCTGCGCTTCCAGGAATGGCTGCAATCTCTCCCACAGGTGTGTGTGTGACCCCTGTGTCTCCCTCGGACTCAAGTTGCCCCAGGGAAGAGCAGAAACTCCATCAATGGGAACCAAGGCAAACTGCCTTGGTTTCACCCCGACCCCTTGGGCCCCTGCGCCCGGGGAACGGCTGCAATCTGCCCCACAGGTGTGTGTGTGTGGACCCCTGTGTCTCCGAGGACCCAAGTTGCCCCAGGGAAGAGCGGAAACTCCATCAAAGGGAACCAAGGCAAACTGCCTTGGTTTCACCCTGGACCTCTTGGACCCTGCGCTTCCGGGAACGGCTGCAATCTCCCCACAGGTGTGTGTGTGTGTGTGGGCCCCCTGCGTCTCCGAGGACCCAAGTTGCCCCAGGAAAGAGCAGAAACTCCATCAACAAGAACCAAGGCAAACTACCTTGGTTTCGCCCGGACCCTTTGGGCCCTGCGCTTCCGGGGAACATCCCCAAACCCAAAACCGTGTGGAAGTGCTAGCGCGTCGGCGCGACCCTCTTACTACCTATCTTGCACGAGGTACCAGTGAACCTTGGTTCTTACATCCTTGCTACCCACCAAAACTCTGCAAACAGACCAGACACCTACTAACTGTACTATCTAGTCACCCAAGACCCCACATTTGCAACCTACAATAACCATAATGGTAAAGCAACACAAAATTCCATCAAGCTCTGTGAGTGAAGTCACTAGTCCAGATGATCCAAGCAATACCAATGAGTTGTATAACCTCTCTGATAAGGAATTTCGGAAAGAAATGTTAAGGATTCATAAGGAATTCAAAGAAGCAATGGAATGCAAAATCAATAAAATACAAGAGGACATGATAGAAGAAGTGAGGAAAATGCAAATGGAAATGACAGATATTAAAAATGAGGTAAATGAAATGAAAAACACAGTGGAAAGCCGTCATAGCAGAATAATAGCTACTGAAGAAAGAATTAGTGATCTCGAAGACGAGTTCCAAAGATTCTCTACACAACACCAGAAGATAGCAAAAAGACTCAAAATTACCGAACAGACAACAAGAGATAATCGGGATGAAGCCAGAAGAAACAACATACGGATCATTGGGTTCCCAGAAGGGCAAGAAGAAAACCCTGATGAAGAAGAAACTGTCAAAGCCATCATTGCTGAGAAGTTCCCGGAACTAAAGAAAGCTTGCCTCAAGATCCAGGAGGCCCGTAGGATACCAGCTAAAAAGAAACCCCAACAAGAGTACTCCAAGACACATCTTAATTAAAATGACAAAAACTATAGATAGAGATAGAATACTGAAAGCAGCAAGATCAAAGAAGGAAATCACATACAAAAGGAACATCTCTAAGATTTACAGCAGACTTCTCTGGATCAAACACTCCGAGCCCGAAAACAATGGTGGGATATTGTGAAAAGGCTCAATGAACTGCAGGCCTCACCAAGAATTCTTTACCCGGCCAGACTCACATTGAGATATGAAGGAAAGATACACAACTTCATGGATAAGCAACAACTCAGGAACTTCATGGACTCAAAACCAACTTTAAAAGAAGGGACTGAAGGGTCTACTGTAATACGACCAAACCCATAAGCACAACAAGCACAAACAGAAAGATGACACAAAATCCGATGACAATAATCTCTCTCAATGTCAATGGTCTAAATGCACCAATGAAGAGACACAGAGTAACAAAATGGATTTAAAAAAATTGAACCCAACATTCTGCTGTCTACAAGAAACGCATTGAATAATCAGAACAAACACAGACTCAAAGTCAAAGGTTGGAAGACCATTCTCCATGCAAACAACTCCTCCAAAAAGGCTGGTGTGGCCATATTAGTATCAGATAATATAGACTTCAGGCTTGAAAAGGTTAGAAGGGACAACGAAGGTCATTTCTTATTACTTAAGAGGTATGTACACCAGGAAGAAATTACACTACTAAACATATATGCACCAAACGAGGGGCCAGCAAAATACATAAAACAACTGCTAAGAGACCTCAAAGAAGACATTAACAGTAGCACAATAATAGTTGGAGACTTCAACACTGCTCTATCAACGATGGATAGATCAACAAGAATGAAACTCACCAAGGAAATATTGGCCCTGAAGGAAGAAATGGAAGAAAGAGAGCTAGTGGATATATACAGGGCTTTTCATGCCAAAAAAGCTGAATACACATTTTTCTCTAGTGCACATGGAACATTCTCCAAGATAGACCACATGCTGAGCCACAAAGCATACCTCAATAAAATAAAAAAGATAGAAATTGTGTCAGCTATCTTTTCAGACACCATGCTGCACTGAAAATGGAAGTTAACCGTACACAGAAACAGGGAGTCAAACCAAACACCTGGAAACTGAACAGCTCCCTCTGAACAACAAATGGGTCATAGAAGAAATCAAACAGGAAATCCAAAGATTTCTGGAAACAAATGAAAATGAAGACACCAACTTTAAGAACTTGTGGGACACGGCAAAAGCCATGTTAAGAGGGAAGTTTATAGCTCTGCAAGCATTCATCAGGAAACAAGAAAGGGCCCACATAAATAACCTGATTACACAGCTGAAGACATTAGAAAAAAGACCAACAAAAGGAGCCCAACCCAGGCAGGAAAAAGGAAATAATAAAACTTAGAAAGGAAATCAATGAGTTGGAAACCAAAAAACAATCCAAAAGATTAATGAAACCAAGAGCTGGGTTTTTTTTTAAATAAACAAGATTGACAAACCATTGGCAAGACTTGTAAGGACAGGGAAAGAGAGAACCCAAATAAACAGAATCAGAAATAAGAATGGTGACATCACAACAGAAACCACAGAAATCTAAAAGATCATCAGAGATTACTTTGAGAGCCTGTATGCCGTGAAACATGAGACTCTAGAAGAAATGGATAAATTCCTGAAGTCCTATAACCTCCCACGGCTGAAACAAGAAGACCTCCAATACCTGAATAAGCCTATCACCATTGAGGAAATAGAAACAGTAATTAAAAGTCTTCCCAAACACAAAAGCCCAGGTCCAGACGGATTCACTAGTGAACTCTACCAAACCTTTAAGGAGGACTTACTGCCAGTCCTTTTCAAGCTCTTCCAGGAAATAGAAGAAACAGAAACACTCCCAAACAGCTTCTGTGAGGCACATATCACCCTGATACCCATAGCAGGGAGAGACAATACAGAGAAAGAAAACTACAGACCAATATCCCTGATGAACACGGATGCTAAGATCTTCAACAAAATACTAGCAAACAGAATCCAAAGACTCATCAAGAAGATTATACATCATGACCAAGTAGGATTCATCCCAGGAATGCAAGGATGGTTCAACATTCGCAAGTCAATCAACATAATACATCATATCAATAAAAAAAAAAAATAAAAACCATATGATCCTATCAATAGATGCAGAGAAAGCATTTGACAAGATCCAGCACCCGTTCATGATTAAAACCCTCCAGAAAATGGGAAGTGAAGGAACCTTCCTCAAGATAGTTACAGCCATCTACCAAAAGCCCACAGCGAGCATCATTCTAAATGGGGAAAAGTTGAAAGCCTTCCCCCTGAGATCAGGGACAAAACAAGGTTGCCCGCTCCTCACCTCTTTTATTCAATATAGTACTGGAAGTACTTGCCATAGCAATCAGAGAAGAAAAGGACATCAAGGGCATCCAGATAGGCAAGGAAGAAGTCAAGCTATCATTATTTGCAGATGACATGATATTATACCTAAAGAACCCTAAACTCTCTACCAAAAAACCTCCTAGAAACAATAGACGCATATAGTAGAGTGGCAGGATACAAAATCAACACGCAAAAGTCGGTGGCTTTCCTATATACAAATAATGAAAGAGAAGAAAGGGATATTAAGGAAACAATTCCATTCACAATTGTGCCACAGAAAATCAAATACCTAGGAATCAACTTACCCAAGTGTGTAAAGGACCTGCACAAAGAAAACTACAAGACACTGCTCCAAGAGATAAAAGAGGACACAAGGAAATGGAAACATATTCCCTGCTCATGGATGG
>JAJIBD010023797.1:0-140278 GCA_021461705.1 Cryptotis parvus | reverse complement strand
GTGTGTGTGTGACCCTTGCGTCTCCACTGAACCAAAGTTGCCCCAGGGAAGAGTGGAAACTCCATCAACGGGAACCAAGGCAAACTGGCTTGGTTTCACTCCGGACCCCTTGGGCCCCTGCACTTCCGGGACCTGCTTAAATCTCCCCCACAGGTGTGTGTGTGACCCTTGCTTCTCCGCGGACCCAAGTTGCCCCAGGGAAGAGCGGAAACTCCATCAACGGGAACCAAGGCAAACTGCCTTGGTTTCACCCGAGACCCCTTTGGGCCCTGCGCTTCTGGGACCTGCTGCAATCTCCCCACACAGGGTGTGTGTGTGACCCCTGCGTCTCCGCGGACCAAAGTTGCCCCAGGGAAGAGCGAAAACTCCATCAAGGGGAACCAAGGCAAACTGCCTTGGTTTTCACCTGCGACCCCTTGGGCCCTGCGCTTCGGGAACATCCCAAAAACTCAAAATCGTGGTGGACGCTATCGGCGTCCGCATGACCCTCTTACTACCTATCTTGCATGAGGTACCAGTGAACCTTGGTTCCTACATCCTTGCTACCCACCCAAACTCTGCAAAAAGACCAGAACCTACTAACTGTAACTATCTAGTCATCCAAGACCCCATATTTGCAACCTACAATAGTCATAATGGTAAAGCAACACAAAATTCCATCAAGCTCTGTGAGTGAAGTCACTAGTCCAGATGAGCCAAGCAATACCAATGAGTTGTATAACCTCTCTGATAAGGAATTTCGGAAAGAAAAGTTAAGGATTCATAAGGAATTCAAAGAAGCAATGGAATGCAAAATCAATAAAATACAAGAGGACATGAGAGAAGAAGTGAGGAAAATGCAAATGGAAATGACAGCATTAAAAATGAGGTAAATGAAATGAAAAACACAGTGGAAAGCCATCATAACAGAATAATAGCTACTGAAGAAAGAATTAGTGATCTTGAAGACGAGTTCCAAAGATTCTCTACACAACACCAGAAGATTCTCTACACCACACCAGAAGATAGAAAAAAGACTCACAATTACCAAACAGACACAAGAGATAATCGGGATGAAGAGAGAAGAAACAACATACGGATCACTGGGGTCCCAGAGGGGCAAGAAGAAAACCCTGATGAAGAAGAAACTGTCAAAGCCATAATTGCTGAGAAATTCCCGAACTAAAGAACGCTTGCCTCAAGATCCAGGAGGCCCGTAGGATACCTGCTAAAAGAAACCCCAACAAGAATACTCCAAGACACATCTTAATTAAAATGACAAAAACTATAGATAGAGATAGAATACTGAAAGCAGCAAGATCAAAGAAGGAAATCACATACAAAGGAACATCTCTAAGATTTACAGCAGACTTCTCTGATGAAACACTCTGAGCCCGAAAACAATGGTGGGATATTGTGAAAAGGCTCAATGAACTGCAGGCCTCACCAAGAATTCCTTACCTGGCCAGACTCACATTCAGATATGAAGGAAAGGTACACAACTTCATGGATAAGCAACAACTCAGGAACTTCATGGACTCAAAACCAACTTTAAAAGAAGGACTGAAGGGTCTACTGTAATACGACCAAACCCATAAGCACAACAAGCACAAACAGAAAGATGGCACAAAATCCGATGACAATAATCTCTCTTAATGTCAATGGTCTAAATGCACCAATTAAGAGACACAGAGTAACAAAATGGATTAAAAAATTGAACCCAACATTCTGCTGTCTACAAGAAACGCATCTGAATAATCAGAACAAACACAGACTCAAAGTCAAAGGTTGGAAGACCATTCTCCATGCAAACAACTCCTCCAAAAAGGCTGGTGTGGCCATATTAGTATCAGATAACATACACTTCAGGCTGAAAAAAGGTTAGAAGGCACAACAAAGGCCATTTCTTATTACTTAAGGGGTATGTACACCAGGAAGAAATTACACTACTAAACATATATGCACCCAACGAGGGTGCACCCAGCAAAATACATAAAACAACTGCTAAGTGACCTCAAAGAAGACATTAACAGTAGCACAATAATAGTTGGAGACTTCAACACTGCTCTATCAACGATGGATAGATCAACAAGACTGAAATTCACCAAGGAAATATTGGCCCTGAAGGAAGAAATGGAAGAAAGAGAGCTAGTGGATATATACAGGGCTTTTCATGCCAAAAAAGCTGAATGCACATTTTTCTCTAGTGCACATGGAACATTCTCCAAGATAGACCACATGCTGAGCCACAAAGTATACCTCAATAAAATAAAAAAGATAAAAATTGTGTCAGCTATCTTTTCAGACCATGATGCACTGAAAATGGAAGTTAACCATACACAGAAACAGGGAGTCAAACCAAACACCTGGAAACTGAACAGCTCACTCCTGAACAACAAATGGGTCATAGAAGAAGTCAAACAGGAAACCCAAAGATTTCTGGAAACAAATGAAAATGAAGACACCAACTATAAGAACTTGTGGGACACGGCAAAAGCCGTGTTAAGAGGGAAGTTTATAGCTCTGCAAGCATTCATCAGGAAACAAGAAAGGGCCCACATAAATAACCTGACTACACAGCTGAAGACATTAGAAAAAAGACCAACAAAAGGAGCCCAACCCAGGCAGAAAAAAAAGGAAATAATAAAACTTAGAGAGGAAATCAATGAGTTGGAAACCAAAAAAAACAATCCAAAAGATTAATGAAACCAAGAGCTGGTTCTTTGAAAAAATAAACAAGATTGACAAACCATTGGCAAGACTTGTAAGGACAGGGAAAGAGAGAACCGAAATAAACAGAATCAGAAATAAAAATGGTGACATCACAACAGAAACCACAGAAATCCAAAAATAATCAGAGATTACTTTGAGAGCTTATATACCGTGAAACATGAGAATCTAGAAGAAATGGATAAATTCCTGAAGTCCTATAACCTCCCACGGCTGAAACAAGAAGACCTCCAATACCTGAATAAGCCTATCACCATTGAGGAAATAGAAACAGTAATTAAAAAGGCTTCCCAAACACAAAAGCCCAGGTCCAGACGGATTCACTAGTGAACTCTACCAAACCTTTAAGGAGGACCTACTGCCAGTCCTTTTCAAGCTCTTCCAGGAAATAGAAGAAACAGAAACACTCCCAAACAGCTTCTACGAGGCACATATCACCCTGATACCCAAAGCAGGGAGAGACAACACAAAGAAAGAAAACTACAGACCAATATCCCTGATGAACACGGATGCTAAGATCTTCAACAAAATACTAGCAAACAGAATCCAAAGACTCATCAAGAAGATTATACATCATGACCAAGTAGGATTCATCCCGGTATGCAAGGATGGTTCAACATTCGCAAGTCAATCAATATAATACATCATATCAATATAAGAAAAAAATAAAAACCATATGATCCTATCAATAGACGCAGAGAAAGCATTTGACAAGATCCAGCACCCGTTCATGATTAAAACCCTCCAGAAAATGGGAATTGAAGGGACTTTCCTCAAGATAGTTACAGCCATCTACCAAAATCCCACAGCGAGCATCATTCTAAATGGGGAAAATTGAAAGCCTTCCCCCTGAGATCAGTGACAAGACAAAGGTTGCCCACTCTCACCTCTTTTATTCAATATAGTACTGGATGTACTTGCCATAGGAATCAGAGAAGAAAAGGACATCAAGGGCATTCAGATAGGCAAGGAAGAAGTCAAGCTATCATTATTTGCGGATGACATGATATTATACCTAGAGAACCCTAAACTCTACCAAAAAACTCCTAGAAACAATAGACGCATATAGTAGAGTGGCAGGATACAAAATCAACACCCAAAAAGTCAGTGGCTTTCCTATATACAAATAACGAAAGAGAAGAAAGGGATATTAAGGAAACTATTCCATTCACAATTGTGCCACAGAAAATCAAATACCTAGGAATCAACTTACCCAAGTGTGTAAAGGACCTGTACAAAGAAAACTACAAGACACTGCTTCAAGAGATAAAAGAGAACACAAGGAAATGGAAACATATTCCCTGTTCATGGATGGGGAGAATCAACATTGTCAAAATGGTAATACTCCTTAGAGCTCTGTACAGATTCAATGCAGTCCCTATAAGGATACCGATGATATTCTTCAAATAAATTGACCAAACGCTCCTGAAATTTGTATGGAACAATAAACCCCCAAGGATAGCTAAAGCAATCCTCGGGAAAAAAGAAGATGGGAGGCATCACCTTTCCAAACTTCAAACTGTACTACAAGGCAGTAGTAATTAAAACAGCATGGTATTGGAATAAAAACAGACCTGTGGACCTATGGAATAGAATTGAGTATCCTGACACCCAGCCTCAAACACATGATCATTTAATCTTTGATAAAGGTGCAAAGAGTCTAAAATGTAGTAAGGAACGCCTCTTCAACAAGTGGTGTTGGGAAAACTGGGCAGCGACATGTAAAAAAATGAATTTGGACCTGTGTCTAACACCATGCACAAAAATCAGATCAAAATGGATTAAAGATCTCAATATCAGACTTGAATCCATAAAGTACATTGAAGAAAATATAGGAAAAACCCTCCACGACATTGAAGCTAAAGGCATCTTCCAAGGTGAAACATCACTAACAAAGCAACTAGAAGAAAAGATAAACATATGGGACTACATGAAACTAAAAAAGCTTCTGCACCTCAAAAGAAACAGTGACTAAGATACAAAAGCAGCCCACAGAATGGGAAAGAATATTCACCCAATACCCATCTGATAAGGGGTTAATATCCAGGATATATCAGGCACTGGTAGAACTTTACAAGAAGAAAACAAACAACCCCATCAAAAAAATGGGGAGAAGAAACGAACAGAAACTTCGGCAAGGAAGAAATTCGAATGGCCAAGAAAGCATATGAAAAAATGCTCATCATCACTAATCATCAGAGAGATGCAAATCAAAACAACAATGAGATACCACTTTACACCACAGAGACTGGCACATATTCAAAAGAGCAAGAACAACAAGTGCTGGCGTGGATGTGGGGAAAAGGGGACACTCATCCATTGTTGGTGGGAATGCCGGCTGGTACAGCCTTTCTGGAAAACAATATGGACTTTCCTCCAAAGACTAGAAATTGAACTCCCATTTGACCCAGCCATACCACTCCTGGGAATCTACTCTGGGAAACCAAAAATACGCAGCGGAAACACCATCCCTACTTTTATGTTCACAGCAGCACTATTAACAATAGCCAGAATCTGGAAGCAACCAGAGTGCCCGAAAATCGACGATTGGATAAAGAAGCTTTGGTACATCTACACAATGGAATACTATGCAGCTGTTAGGAAAAATGAAGTTATAAAATTTGCCTATAAATGGATGGACATGGAGAAGATTATCTTGAGTGAAATTATCCAGAAGGAGAGAACAGATACAGAATGACTGCATTTATCTGCATAACATAAATATATATGTACATATTATGATACCAATATCCAAGGTCAAGTGAAACATATATCAGGAGGTCTTGACAAAGGTGGAAATTATCACAAACGTGTGGGAGTCAGAGGCTAGGTAAGACAGAAAATGGAACAGTGTGCTAACAATTGTCGAGGGTACTAATGCCAACCTAGAACTGAGCATTAAATAGAGGCAAAAAGGATACACATGACAACCCTTTAATGTATGTTCTGTAATCCATAGTCTGGAGGGGAAGGAAAAGAGAGAGAGAGAAAGGGAAAGAAATAAAGAACCTGCCATGGAGGAGGGCTGGGGAGGGGGGGAGGGAACCGGGGACGTTGGTGGTTGGAGATGGGCACTGGTGGCGGGATGGGTGCTGGAACACTGTATGACCAAAACCCAAATATGAACTTTTTAATTGTATATCTTTGTAACTGTAAAAATAAAAAAAATTTTAAAAAAATTAAAAAAAAAAAAACAAAGGCTACAGATTGGGGAAATGTAAAAAAAAAATATGAACTTTTTAATTGTATATCTTTGTCATTGTATATTTTTTGTCATTGTATATCTTTGTCATTGTAATAATAAAATATTACTAAATAAATATATTAATTAAAAAAAAGACTTTCCAAAGATAATGTAGTGCACAGGGAAGGAACTCTAAAATATTGTTCCAAGGGAAGTACTCAGACAAGCTTAGTGTGACAAGAACTGGTAAGGCAAAGTATACAGAAAGAATGTGGCCCAGAAACATCTCATTGTCTGAGCATAGGTATACAAAATCCATAAAGGCCAGCAGAAAAAATTACCAAGAATGGGTGGGAGGAACAATTCCAGGAGCTCACAAGACCAGATCTTGTTTGTATTTTTACCAGGCAAAACTCAAACACTTCCTAATAGGCTAAATATTCAATAGAGTTCTCGTTAGAAAGGCAATGCCACACAGGGACCAAAAAGAAACCCAGATTAAGTTTTCTCAGCCTTCAAAACTGATGACTTTTTAAAAAATGTAATATCAGTAGCCCTGGACTGCAGCCACTAGAAAATTCACCTCTTCTCCACAACAAAACTAACTCAGATTGTTGCTAAATGTTAACTAGAAGAAAAATTTCACCAATTTGAGAATCACTGTAGAAATTAAAATAACTACTAATATTCTATATCTTCAAAGAAGTAGAGAAAAACATGAAGTACACAAATTATAGCAAAATTAATGGAACCAGGAACAGTATAAAATTTGAAAAGAATGAAATGAGAATAAACCCTCAAACCAGTGGTTTTCAGTAGGAAGTTCAGCAACAGGTGCCGCTCCACATTAAAGACTGAAAACCTGACTTAAACTAAAGCGATATAATACTGCCAAGATTGGATTGTGATATATTAAAGATGTGTGCAGTAAATACTGAGTCAATAATAGATATCATGAGTCTATAATGACAAAATAAAAAATCCATAATGAAAACAAATATAAAAATAGATTAAAAAGAATAAGACCAAATGGAAAACATTTTACAAAAAGGAATAGGAAATAAAAACTCTTAACATAGACTGCTAGCAGTAAATATAGACACAACTGAAACTTTTTCAAATATATCATTTGTAACTATGGATGCAATAGCTGTTTTACTAATAATCTAGAAAGTTAAAAATCAGTTTTAGAAGAGTCCCAAATAATCTCTTGAGAGATTAATTACAAAGAGAAGAAAGAGTACTTTCTACTGGAGAACCACTTACAACAAGTAAGCAAAGTTAATATTCAGTGGTAGGCAACATAGACATAAGGGATGAATGTTAACGTCCCCTTTGTTACTTTCTTGCCCCATGTACCTAACTTCAGTTAAAAAATGGGAATACTAACCAAACTCACGTAAAGGGAAAATGGAAAATAAACTGGTTTGTGTTGCTGAAAATGTCAAAACATACAATATAAGGACATATCTTTCTCCATTATGATGAAATAACTAAAGGTAATATGACAACGGAATAAGGCGTAGCCCTAGATTTCCTACTGCTATCAAAGTCATGGGGTCAAACAGAAATAAGAATATCTGATAACTGCACTGTGGTAATATGAGACAAACTATGAAATGGGAAGGGAGAAAAAGAGAGAGGGAGAAAAGAAAGGAGACTGAGGAAAAAGAAGGGAGTGAGACAGAAGGGAAGAAGAGGAGGAATAGGAGATGGAAGGAGGAAGAATCCCAAAGTCTGGGTAAAGAGTATTATGTAGTAGAATAGGATCCTGGTCAAAGGATTTTCTGCCCTTTGCTTCTTCCCCTTCCTTTTGGGGAAAGTGGGGACCGGGGCTCCAAAGTAGTTTCCAGCAGGTCTGGGAACCTCGGTGGTAATTCTCGGCCAGCCAGGTCAGCAATTCAAATCAAGGACTGAGAAAGTGATACTACATGGGCCCTGAAGTTTTAGGGAAAACAGGGCCACCTCAGCAATGCTTGGGGAAACATGTGATACTGGGAATCAAACGTGAGCTACACATATGTGCCCTAGCCACCGCACTGTCACTGGCCCGTCCTACCTTCCTGGAGCAAGTGATGCAATACCTAACAGGAGAATCTTTGTTTAGGGCAGTTGCTGACTACAAAAAATAATCAACTTTGCGATTTGGAACAAGGATCTAAATCGGTGGCATCAAACTGTCTATCACAAATATGCAGATAATACACCTATCAATAGCAGATCAAATTGTAAAGTCTCCCAAATTCTGCTATGGACAAGAAAGATTGAGCGAGTTTTCCAGATTGGCAATACTCTGTGCTTATCGATGGTAATGTGATCTTATGCCTTTAGAGCCCTCACAGATCTGTCCCAGTGTATCTCTTTCTTTGATCCATTATAATGTGTCTTTTTTCTATAATAATAACTCTAACAATAAATGAAAAAAAGGCTTCAGTGAGTTCTCCCAATTTTTCAACAAAACCTCTCTCAGGGAACTCAACGCCACACCCCCACATCACTGACAAACCTGCATTTGGTGCCAGAAGACAAAAGTGATCTTTCTTGTAACTGTACTCCTTGCTGGTGGGATACTTGGCAGTAGAGAAGAGAAGCAGCCCTCAACATTGCAGTCTGGCTAAACCTAGATAGGCATAGAAATACTTTCTTTCACCTTTCCTGTCTTATCTGTTCATAATTAAAAGCAAAAGTTATCATTGAAAATAGCTATAATTATTCATTTTTTCTAGTATTATTTTAAATATACCTATTTATTTTTTCAAGCAAAAAAAGAGCTGAACCAATGGGCATACTTCATAAGTACAAATGAGAACATCTGACAGATATAATCTCACAGTTATTTTAGAGAAGAGTTTGGGGTAAAGTATTACATATCAACTTTGAATAAACTTGATAAATGGAAGGCATACGAAAACATAGCTTGAACATAATATCAAAAATAGATATATTTATTATCTCCTATAGAGACTTACTCAAGTAGATGTTAAATAATGATATAATTAAATGATGGGCTGGTCAAAAGAAAATTAAGTTTCAGACAGCAAAGTTGAAAGAAAATACCAATCAATCATCAAATGTAATTTTTTTTCCCTTGAAACACAGCAATTTTTGACTGTTGTTCTTTTCGCTTCCTGCTTGCTTCCCAGGAAGGATGAAGAGGCAGTTGAGATTGCTGTTTTATGCTTTTAAGTCCTCTCTGTGCACTCTTACTAACTTGACTCTTGATCTGAGGTTTGTTCTGCTGAAAATCTAGGAGAAAACAAAAATAAAGAAAACTCACTACATATCAAAAAAAAAACTGTTTTCACAAATCAGTACTTAAGGGTTTATAAAAACAGGTCATGTCAGGGGATGGAACTGGGGACAATACAGTGGGTGTGAGAAGTTTGCCTTGCATGCAGTTTACCTCGGTTTGATCCCTGACACTCCATATCGTTCCTCGAGCTCAAGGACAGAGCCAGGAGTAAGCTGTGAACACGTCTGTGTGTGACCCAAAAGAAGCAAATACCAAAAGAAAAAAAAAAAGAAACAAAAAGCAGCTAACAATTAAGTCTAAGCTCAACAGGGTATGTGTATACCTATACATGTGCATGCATGTACCTGTATAAACAAGTCAGGCTGGGAACATACAGGCCCTGTATTCGCTTGTAAACAGGTATTTATTACATGCTTCTTACCAAATTTAAGCTGTCATACAATTTCTTTTATATTAAAGCATTAGGTGTTTTGGGGCCAAAGAATTAGTACAGCGTGCAGGACACGTGCCTTACACATGGCCAATCCAGGTTCAATCCCCAGCAGCCCATATGGTCCTACAAGCACCATCAGGGGTGATTCCCCCAAGAGTTGGGGAGTCACAAAAAAAAGTCCAGAGTAGTGCTGAGGTGTGCCCTCTCCAACAAAAAAAAGAGAGAGAAGAGAGGCTTTTTCCACTCCAGAGAAGTCTGTTCATTTCCTCCCTCCCATTTTCCTTGCTCCTTCTTTCTCTCCCTCTTCTCTCTTATGCTATTGCTTTTAAAATAGCTTTTAAAAATAAAAGTTTTGATAAAAAAAAAATTAGAGACAAGATTGAACATCTTGGGCAGTTGGGTGACTGTAACGGTACCAAGAAAGTCAATGCTATTATAAAAACCATTTTACTGAAGCTGTAACAAAGTATAAAAAAGAAATTTAGTAGTCCAGTTAACTGGGAAGATCCATCAAGTTCCTCAAAAAACTCAAACAAATGATTAATGTAGTCCAATGCATTTGTTTATCTCTGCCTGTCGTAGAAGTAGGTGTGAGGGAAGAGGCGGGAGGGAAACTGGGGACACTGGTAGTGAGAAATGTACATAAGTGAAGGAGCAGGTGTAGGAACGTTGTATAACTGAAACTTGATTAAGACCAATTCTGTAAAAGGAGAGTGCCTTTTACCTTTACGGAATTATTATTTTCATGCTATCTGCATTTGGAGCAGATGTAGTCAGAAAATCACAAGCTAACTCTCATTCTGATCCTAATACTGTTGATAGGTAAGATTTCTTTTTAAAGGCTATTTACTAATTTTACTCCCTTCTGTTATAGAACAAAAAAGTTGTTTTACGGTTAATCATTAAATCTATGCAAAAATAAAAAGCATTCTTTTCTAGTTTAAAGTTATCTACTAATTATGAAGGTAGTAATTAGTAATTGTGGCTTCAGATAACCATTTCCGTAACTATTGCTGAAGCCAGTGCAATGCTCATCTTTACAGCATACAGCTATTACTAAGTACTTTAAAAAACATTATTTTAGGGAATGTTTGGGAGAGATAGTAGCTTGCGAAGACATGAATTAATGTCTGTTAATAAACTGGGAAAAAAAAAGAAAACAAGTTTAAATAGTCCAATGGCTATGGTATTGACTTTTAAACATCTGAAAAGACAGTTAATGCCTCTTAAACAACTCCTTAAAAGCAACTGTCATGATGTAAAACATGATCAAGTGTATACAGTTTAGAATAACATTTCCAAAGAATTACTAAATACAGATTAAAAAGACTCCTGTTTTGTACAAATCACAAAGGCTCTTGAAGAAATCTACATTAACTATTCAACAAGTGACTTTTGTGCTAATGAGCTTAGATGTAACTACTTTAAGAAAACAGATCTGAACAATATTCACAGGCGCAATCCCACTACTGATCAGAACGGGACTTTTTGAACTGCTCCGTTTCCGACCTGGGCCGGTTCACTCCTCCTTAGGCAGCCTGGTGGTCCTCCCGCTCCCGGAGGGTCACCATATTGATGCCGAACTTAGTGCGGACACCCGATCCGCGCATAGCGCACTGCAGCCCAGAACTCCGGACTCAAGCGATCCCCCCCCGGTAGCTGGGACTACAGGCGCGCGCACCACCACGCCCGGCCTGAACAATATACCAAACTAAAATACATCGTATAGCTATATAACAATTTCATTTATGTAAATACATAAACTATGCAAAAACTAAAAAATCTTTTCCTTGGTTATCTCACTGGGCAATTTTGGAGCAACTTAGTTCACAAAGACTCATTGAGAAAACACAGTGAATGAGATAGGCTGCCACACATTCTGCTAAACCCAGTTGTTTTCTTTCTCTGTGCACACAGTACTTCCCATCCTGCTACAGGAAGGAGAGATCAATGAAAAGTGAGGAAAAAGGACTGATTTCATAAAAATACAACCTCACATTTAATTCTCTACTCTCTCTCCACAAGTAAGCAAATGGAATTCCATCATGGCCTGGGACAGATAGAAAAGACAGAATGTGACTTCCAGGAGCAGAAAGACTTGAAAATCAAGTCAGGTTTGGTGCTTATTGGTTACAACATAGTCTACTAAGCATACTACTGAAACTGGTAGTCTGAAGTAGTGATTTTAACCACTACAATGACAAAAGTTGCACTGGCTTCAGCAATAGTTAAGGAAATGATGTTATCTGAAGCCACAAAAAAATGAGCATTCTGTTGGTTAAAGAACTAAAATAGGTAACACTGTTGTCAATAAAATTGAGAAGCAGGTTATTTCTATGGAGTATGTTGGACCAGTTAAGTGGTTGGAAAGAATAAAAATTGCTCAATAAAAATGGCTCTTTGGCAAACAAATATTTAGGAAAGAACCAACTAGCTTGTAAGGAAAAGTAAAAACAAAGAATCCAAATATTTGGAAAATCTAAAGGTTCAGAAAAGCCTCTGAGCTCAAAACAGTAAATGACTAAAAGTTTTGTTTTGTTTTAAGGCCACTCCGGGTAGTGCTCAGGGCTCGCTTCTGGTTCTGTGCTCAGGAATCACTGCTGGTGGGGCTCAGGGGAAGCATACGCAGTGTCTGGAATTGAACCTTGTTGGCTGTGTGCAAGGAAAGAACCTTATCTGCTATATTACCCTACGAACCCCAATAAAGAATTTATGTAGTAAAGGTTACTGAGAATGATTCCCACACTTATCTCCCAAATATTAGTTGAAAATGGATCTAGGAAATTTAGGGCCGTAGTAACTGAAAACATAGATCCAGAAATCCACTAAATCACTTAAAGAATTGTGTTGTGAAAGAAATTATATGCTCAGGCTAGGAAAATAAAACGTGACTGCTATGACTTGTTTCCATAACCTGGTATTTTTTCCAGTTACTTAGAACAAACCCTGAGGATGTCATACTAAATGTGGCCACGGAAGGAAGAACACAGAGTTCATGGAAAACACTGGCTAAGGAAGGTCCTCTCAGATTTTCGAATTTTTATTTGAGTAGAAGAGATATGAGATGGCACCCATTTCTCCTAAATAGGGTTTTAATGGGGCTCCTGTGTCTATGCTCTGTCACTAAACACATGGTATGATTTTGGCGTAGTCTCTCTTTCACATAGGACACTAAACTTTGAGCAATCATATTCCTGAGACCTGATGCAAAGAGCTGTGATCTTGGATTTGGAGATGGATGCAGTGACTGGACACTTTGGGAAGGACTAAGTGTGTCTCATGTGTGGGAAAAGTGAAGAGAATCTGGTTATTGAAAGGATGGTTAGTAGCAGTTTTGTGTTTCTTTTGCACCTTCTTTGTCCTCCTAAGCACAGAATCTGATTGTATACCCTAGCTCTCCTGTGGTAAAATGGGATTATACAAAGGTATTCTATAAGTGAACTATGAATAGATTAACTCTCTACCACTTTCAGGTCTGACCCACAAAACCTACTGCAGAAAGTTTCCAAATATGGTAGTCTCCTCTTATCAGTTGGATATATATGCCAAGATCTTCAATGCGTACCTGAAGTTGTGCCTGTAACCTATAAAGCTTTAACCCAAAGTTTACTACATTTTTTCATATGTATGTATGCAGGCATGCATGTATGTATGTATGTATGTATGTATGTATGTATGTATGTATGTATGTATATGTATGTAGGATAAGTTCAATTTATAAATCAAACAGTAAGATATTAAATGACAGTAAGTCATGTAAAACATGACCTCTATGAAAATGGTCTGATTATACAAAATAATTTTGGATCACTGTTGACCATGGAAAACTGAAACATGGAAAGCAAAACAGTTCATAGGGACTCTATAGTCCAGTTCCTTCTAGTGGTCAAATATATTTGGGAACCAGAGGAGCACAGAGTCAAAGATGAAAGCAGCATGATCCTTGAATGACTGACAAATGGAGCCACTCTGTCAACTCACAGTGCATTTTGGTATGAGCAAGAAATACTTTTCATTAATCTAAGTTCAATTTTGTTAAGTAATCTAAATAAATAATATTTTTACTTTTATATCGGAAATTAATGTACTGTGAATTTTTAATGGCATGGAGTTACAAAAGGTGTAAGTTATGAAATAAATTGAAGAAGCTACTGATTTAACTCTAAACACAAGTTTTTCTTGATAACTTTTGTCATAACTTTCCTCTGGCATGACTGGGGAGGATGGGGAAATGATTAAAATAAAATTATACTGATAATTATAAAGATACTGTTTTTTTCCCCTTCTTTTTGGGTCACACCCGGCAATACTCAGGGGTTATGGTTCTGCACTCAGGAGTTACTCCTGGTGGTGCTTGGGGGACCATATGGGGTGCCAGGGATTGAATCCGAGTTGGTCGCATGCAAGGAAAACACCCTACCCACCAGATTATCACTCTGGCCCCAAAGATGCTATTTCTGCTTCTGTATGCATAACTCATTCAAGATATTAAGTTGTTAATATACCCAAAGAACAACATTCATTGATTTACTCTGACGAATCATTGCTCAGCATATGAAAGTCAGGGAGCCACTAATACATACCTGGGGTTGTGCTTTTTGGGAGCCTGTTCTCTGTAATTTCTAAAAGAAGAAAAACACCATTAGGACTTTTAAAAGAAAAATAAATCTCCTGATTGTAAGATGCAATAGTGCAATAAAATTGATAGTAAAATTTACTGAAAGAACAGTATAGTCTCTCTACCACTAGCAAACAAACAAACACACACACAAAACCATGAAAATCCAGACCTTATTTCCAAACACCCCCAAATTATGACAGAATATAAATATGTCTAGGGAATTTCTACTTCACTAGGATGTTTTTGGTCATAAGTTTTAGTTACCTTGTATCTACTCCTTTAAGATCTAGCTACTAAAGAATTTCAATTTCTTTATTCCACAAGAGTAAGCCAACTATATGAATTTTGTGGGCAAAGGATGTGAGAGTAGTTATTGTTTTAACTTTTAAATTATTAGAGGGGCTACAGCCCAAAGTACTCGGTACCTAAGGTTATTAGGGTCACCTGGAGTGGGATACCAGGTAATGTCAGAGACTGAACCTATCTTAAGTGACATCTCTGGTCCCAGGAGTGTGTCACCATTTTTAAGTGCAAATAAGTGAAGCCCTTTGCAGCAGGTTTGGGAAGTAGATATAATACATAAATTATTTCCAAGTTCCCAAATATGGATGTTTTTCCTGTACCTTCTTTGGAAATTTCAACATCACATTTTTCCCTCATATTAAAAAAATTATCTGACCTATAAATAGAAAAAGTTTACTGAAGAAAATAGCGGTTATGGAAGATCCTGAATCATAAAGATTATACACTATCAGGTAAGAATTACAAACAGAATCAACTTAGAACAGCTGTGAAAAGTGGTGATTAACAGCAGGGAAAGAGACTACCACCACCAACTATAAAGTAGCACAGAGAAACCCAGTGGTAGGGCAAACAGCCTTATATACCCATACAGGAAAACATAATAAAGGTGATTGATGTTTACAATACTGTCCTGGGTAATCAAGAAAAAAAAAAAAAAACCCTATTTTATCCATTTCAGAAAGCTCAGTTTAAAGAGACAGGGATGTGGGGTGTGACTTAGTGAAAATGTCTGTGCTGTAGGCAAGAGGGCACAAGTCTGACTGCCCACTCCACGTGCTAAGTCAAGTTCCTGCAGTACTACCATTTGGGTTCCCTGGTGCTATAACAAAGTATATAGCGTGCTATAACAAAGTATATGATGTTCTGCACACTGAAGGCGAGTGCAAATATCACAACCGAAGTATGGGACCCACGTGCACACCAAAAAGTGTGTGAGAACCACAACTAATCTCTCAGTCATCATCAAAACAACAAAGGAAAGGAAAACTTAACCAAAAAGACCCCAAAAGAGTGAAATATTGCCAAACATTTTTCATTAAAAGGTAACTCAAAGCTTTAACATGTGACAACTGAAGATGACCTTAAATTTATTAAACATCTCGTTCATTTTCAGATGGCACTGAATAAATATTGCCTGTGGTTATACATATATGAATCTATATTACCCAATGTAAAGTTGGAGATGGCCAAGTCTAAGCACAGACTGCATTATCATTACAACATACATGGGTGACAGCCTCTTTTCTCTTTAGAATGTATACTTTTCCTACTCTTTAAAAAAATTCAGAACTAACAACTATTTCAGAAAAAAATTTCTTACCTTGGAGAGTTTTTAGATCCAGATAAAGAATGAAAGAACACAGATTCAAACTTGCTTACTTCTGTATTTGACTTGTTTAAGTCATTTCTGAAATTCTGATGAGTATCAAGTAAACCTTCTTCAGGCAACAACTTGGGGTGTTTTTTGGTTCCTTAATGGTTGACTGAGAATCACTTTCCTTCTTCCGTGTCCGCTTGACTTTCCCGATGAAGAAGTCATCACCAGAATCACTATCCTCAGACAAGGAAGACTGTTTGTAAAACCTTTCTTCTGTGCTATCATCAAAATATTCTTTCTCTTCGTCATCTAACTCTTCTCCATCACTGTTACCTTCAAGTGAGCTATCTGATTCATTCTTTTTTGGGGTGTGACTTAATGTTTTCATTTCAGGGTTTGCAGGTATCTTCGGGGTTCCGGAGGGAGCTGCAGTATTCTTTACAGAAGGATCTGATGGTGAATTTGGCATGTCTATTGCTTTGGGTCCATGCTGCATCTTGGCTATTTTCTCTTTTGAATTAGCTAATGGTTTCTTTGCCAGTATTTTGGCTTTTTTTCTCCTTTTGCTCACTGGTAATCGGTCCTTCATGCTGTAACTTACTGGCATCATTTGAACACAAAGTGTCCTTGGAATGATTTTCTTCTGATGCATTCTTTGATGACTTAACTTCATTATGTCTTGCATCTTTAAAGGCTTTTACAGCAGCTGCAAGAGAAATAACAAATGACTGTTTTCAGAAACAAAATAAATAACATGAAACATTACTATTTCAGTATTTTTATAAGTATCTGAAAACAGGACAATCTGAATTTATATTAAGTATGTATAATGGATCCAACTGAGTTTAATACCCAATTGAAATCATGAAAATATGGGGCCAGAGCGATAACACAGCGGGTAGGGCATTTGCCTTGCATGCAGCCGACAAGGGATCGATCCTCAGTATCTCATATAGTCCCCCAGAGCACCACCAGAAGTAATTCCTGAGTTCAGAGCCAGGATTAACCCCCTGAGCATTGCTGGGTGTGACCAGTTCCCCCCCATCTCCCTCCCCCCACCAAATCAAAGTATAAAGTTATATCCCCCTTCTCTTTTTTGGTTTCTGTACCAGACCTTTTGTGCTCAACTTTCTTCTAGATCTGAATTCAGGAATTGCTCCCGGCTGGGCTTTGCTATTGAATGTGGTCTGGCGATGGAACTCGGGTTGGCTGTATGCAAGGCAAATGCTCTACCTGCTGTGCTTTCTCCCTGGCCCCAAGAAAGTCATCCTTCTATGTCTCTAATTTATGAAGAACACCAACAAATTAAAATGATGACCTCATTAACTGTAGGAATGATGAATTTTAACAACTGAATAATACTTTAATTATTCTTTCATAGTATCTTCTATTTGTGACAAAAGTTCAATTTTAAAAACTACTTTAAATATGTAATTGAAAATTATGTCTCCAAGTAACAACTTTGAAAAGTAATACGTAAGATAATGATAATTGGAAAATCAATTATAGCCATATTTCCATAAATAGGGATTATATATGATTATACTAAAGTTAAGGAAAAACAATTCCCCCCCACCAGATTTCAGAGGCTTCTCATATATTTTCAGGAACTGTCTCATATTTCAAATAAATTTGAAAGACATTTCAAATTCAAAAACATTAAGAAAAGAACCTCAAATGGAAAGACTCACAAGCAAAATTAAATGAATAAACATAAAATTATAAACATGCAAATTTATTTTAGTACATGTTAAAAATCAGGGTCAGAAAGAAAGAGTACATGAGGTAAGGTGCTTGCTTTGCATATGGTGGCTGTAACCCTGGCTCAAATCCCTGGTATCACATGATTGATCACCTTAGTACTGATCAGGCCTGCACACAGACTGGGAAAATTCCTAAGCAGGACTATGTCTGGACCCCAAACAAAGTACAAAGAAAACAAGAAAAAATGCTCTATTAAATTAAAAATCATTTTATTTATACCTTTTAGCACATCTACTTTTTTCTTCAGAAGAGGGTGCACTGCTAATCTGGCAATTGCTCTTTCTGTTGCAGTAGAATCAGGCTGCAAAGTAATACAATAAACACGGAATAAAAATAATATGGCAATAATAATATAAAGCGAGTAAAAGGAGGTATTTAACAACTTTTGAAAACTTACTGTTAGGAAATAGAAACATTAATATTCTTATTGGATAATTCAACTGTAAAGAGATTAAAATCATACAAACATAACTACTACTGGTCTTAAACAATTAAAATTTTCATGTAATCAATTAATAAATATCTTTCCTGAATTCTAGTTCATACTATGTGTGAAACTTGAAAATGTAATATAATTCCTGTTTTCAAAGACCTTAAATTAGCAGTTAAGAAGACGAGATTAATGTGAAAGAATATCAGCAATAAACTGCTTGATATAATTTATGACAACCAATATTATTGAAGTTCCATTTTATAGGCATTTAGAGCCTGCCCCCATCCTCCACCCCCCTTGCTCCCCACATATTTGGCCATACACTCAGCAACATATGGAGACTATTCTCAGTTCTTTGCTTAGAGGACCATGAAGTTATGCATTGTCATATCAAATATGAATTGCAGGCACTCAGTCATCGAGCAATCTCTCTAGCCTATATATAGGCACATATATTTATATAACACAATACATATCTAAAAATATATATGTACATATATATATATAGATGTATATCTAGACGGTTGATGGTCTGACAAAGAAAAAGACTGGGCCCCTTGGGATGAACCCAGAGACACAGCAGAGCCCAGCAAGCTACCCACTCAATATGGCAAAAACAGTAACAATGATGGACCTCATTCCCAATGAATGGAGTGTTACTGGAGCCCACTCGAGCAAATCTATGAACAACGGGATAAGTGACAAGTGATAGATAAATGTATTTTTTTTTCTAGCTGACTGCTATTCTATAGTGCGGATATACCACACTTTCTTACGATTTAAAGAACTATTAGTACTTAGTTGCTATCGCACTAGAACCTTCTTGTTCAGCTTTATTCTTTTGTGTGTTTGGCCCCCTACCAGTGGAGCTCCCGGCTTACTCATGGCTCTGTGTTCAGGGATAACTCCTGTTGGACTCAGGATGATGTGGGATACCAGAAATCTAATCCGGGTCAGCCAGTTGCAGGCAAGCCTCCCTACCTGCCTTAAAATCTCTGCAGTCCCATCAACTTTATTCTTATTTGGGGGAGAATGCTGATTTTAGGATAAGGTCCTTCCCAAGATCTTTCATGTTTATACATTGTATACAGTTCTAGACAGGTTCTAACTGATACCAATTAAGTCTAGCAAGAAACCAGAACAAACCACACATCATGCAGTCAGTCATTCTCAACATCCAGACTCCATAGTTCCTCAGAACTCCATCCAAGAGAAAAGCTGATCTTCTCCCTTTAAGTTTCATCAGTAAATGCTAGAGATGAAAGCCTTCTACTGAGAGTATAACACGCTCTACACGGCAGAGCCTGGCAAGCTACCTGTGTTTTATTTACTTGTTATGCCAAAAACTAGTAACAATTATGGATCTCAGTTCCATGACCTGAAGAATGGTTTGGGCTCCTCCTGTCCCTAGAGCAAGCAGATGCCCTTGGGTTACACTTGCTTGTGACAGGACTAATAGAGATATTACTAATGCCCACTCGAGCAAATCGATGAACAATGGGAAGACAGTGACAGTGATACATATAAACAAGTATGTATAAATAAGCACACATATATATAGAAAATCTATCAGTACTGTAGTAACTGTTAATTGTAAGGGGTGATCCCCCATGCTAGGGAGAAGCAGGTTTGTCAAGGGTCATTTCCAGGAAGTCTAGGCCTGATGGGTCAGTGATCAGCACAGCCATCAGGGTTGTATCCAGTGTATTCAGTGATCAACTAGGCTACATTGAAGATTCTCAGGGGGCCATGTGCTATTGGGGATTGACATCTTACCGATCTAGTGACTTAATTACTGATCTGTAATCTAATTAACTTATGATTTCTGAAGAAAAATATTCTAATAGGAACAAATTATACAAATAGAAAAACTCTAATGACATACATTTGTATTTTATAAATACTCAATATTTATTTAATATTTATTTATGTCTCACATTCATTGATTTAAAGAAAGAGTTTCTGTGGAGACTGAAGTGGTCATCGAAGCCCTAGCCAAACAGGACGTTCAAACCCAATACATCAAGATCCTTCATGAGTTGTATTACGGATTCACCATCATAATCTCACCATTCTACAAGGAAGTGATCATTGATGTAAAAAGAGAGGGGTTCGGCAGTGTGATACCATTTCACAGAAACTCTTCAGCGCCACCCTTGAGAACATCATGCGACAATTAGAATGGAAAGGAATGGGAGTGAAGATAGACAGTCGCCAACTACACCACCTCCGCTTCGCTGATGACATAGTTCTAGTAACACCAAACAGGGGGCGGAGTGATAGCCCAGCAGGTAGGGTGTTTGCCTTGCATGGTGCCAGCCCATGCCTGCCGGGTTCGATCCCCGGCATCCCATATGTTCCCCTGAGCACCGACAGGAGTAATTCCTGAGTGCAGATCCAGGAGAAACCCCTGAGCATTGCCGGGTGTGACCCAAAAAGAAAAAAATAAAATAATAATAATAATAATACCAAACATTAGCCAAGTGGCACAAATGCTGGCTGACTTTGACCGAGAATGTGGAAAGATAGGTCTACAGCTGAATCTCAACAAAACTATGTTCATGAGAAATGAACTAGTTCCAGAGGCCCCATTCACTCTCAATGGAACAAACATCTCTGAATGCAGCAGTTATGTGTACCTACGTCGAGAAGTCAATATGATGACCTAAAACCTGAGCTGCACAGGAGGAAGAGAGTGGCATTGAATGCCTTCAAAAACATTGAAGAAATAGTGAAAAAAGACAAAGAACCTCCAGCTCCGGGCACATTGTTCTCCCTGCATTAACATATGCCTCAGAGACTTGGGCCCTACGAAAGCAGGATGAGAATGCTATTCGGGTCTCCCAAAGAGGAACAGAAAGAGCTATGCTTGGAATATCGCGCCTTACTCAAGTGAGAGAAGGAATCCGGAGTTCCGACCTCCGTCGCTGTACCAGAGTCAGGGACGCTGTCTCGTTTGCCAAGGCATCAAAAATCAGATGGGCTGGACATGTAATGCGATTTGGAGATAACAGCTGGACTAGATTCCATGGGATGTCAAAAGATCGCATGGCCGCCCACCTACAAGATGGTCAGACTTCTTCATCAAGACCCTGAATAAATGGTTTGAGGCTCTTCGTATTCCTGAATCAACCAGATGCCACTGGGCTACACTGGCACGTAATAGAGTCAAATGAAGATGTTACTGGCGCCCACTCGAGCAAATCGATGAATAACGGGATGTCAAATGTCAAGTCAAGTTATTTATTTTTTTTTGGGCCACACCCAGCAGTGCTGAGGCTCTCCTCCTGGCTCTTCACTTTTGAGATCATTTCTAGTGAGATTTGGGGAAACCATAAATAGTGTCACGGATCAACATGAGTCAACTACATGCAAGGCAAGAGCTGGTATCAGAGTACTATGACACTGACCGTCAATTTTTCATTTTTAAAACACCAGCACTGTTATTTATACGTTCTTAAAATGTTTCATAAAAATATAAATATAAAAATCTACATATTACAATAATCACTAAACTTTTTTTAGAGCACTAGGAGTTATCTAAAAACAGTTATAATGGAAAGCAATTAGAAATCTTCAGTTGAGTTTTAAAATTTAAATTTTAACAAGAAGTACAGGGAATGTAGCCCAGTCTATCTTTTTATAACAATTAGACTAAGAGTCTTGATTTCAAGGTTACCAATTTGGTTAGGAATAAGTCAGAACCTAACTTTGGGGTTCTTAAGTAAGTCTAGTCTTCTCCAACAAGTATTCTTCTGAAGTATTGGAGGTATATTTGTGACCCAATTCACAGGCCCTCTCAAATCCATTTTGGAAACATTTTGCATATAAACATTTAAAAGAAACTTCAAAAGTGAGTAGGCTTGGGTTCATAACTACAGCATTGTTTGGGTCTTTTTCATTTTAAGATGTCTGTATTTGCTTAAGACAATGGACTAAATTCCTAAGACTAAGCAGAACAGCCTCTTTAATGAGGCTTCAGTTCCTTTATTACTTACTACTAGTCTACTATCCTCATTTACTTTCTCTCTCTCGAGGTTTACTGAGCCCTTACTATGTGGAAGTATGGACTTTTATGTAAGAGGACACCAACACAATAAGCAAATTCAAGGGAAAATGTGATCAACTTTACAGGAAAGAGAAAATATTATAAAATATTTTATTGATGGAATTTACAGATGAAGTTTATAGATAGCATTTCAACACAATCATATATCTTGAATTTAAGGAAACTCACTTTGAAACTTACATGGCTAAAACGCAACATAGTTTTCACACCTGCATGAAGCTGTCTTCAGAATACTGGGGATAAAAAGGTATCCACCATTTTCCTTATTTAAAGGTGACACAGTGTTTGCCATGGAAAATTTTCAGGAAACTGTGGTTTTCACACACCTCCAGTTTCTTCCATTTCAAATAAATTAAATAAAAAAAGGAAAAACACCTCATCTTTTAATGGAAAAAATTTTATTTTGGCTTATGTGTATTTATTGTGAACACAAAGCTCTTGGTGTTCAATTTTGAAAAGAATTTTGAGAATGTACATGTGAATATAAACAAGTCTAAAAATGAAAACGCTCGATTAATGCAATGAAATGCAATGTTCATTCCTTTGAAATGTTGCCTAAAATGGGCTCCTATGAACCAGCAGAAGAACGCTAGAAGAAATACTTTTAACTAACTAAACTTCCAACTCTAGGATTTACCCAAACATATAAACACAATCCAATTTTGTATTTATTAAAAACAATGAACAAGATGGATAAAACAGTACATTTAACTAGACCAGAAGAACTGTGACAAACTGAAGTGTAAAACCATTTGGTAATAGGACAGTTCTCTGCATTTACTAAACTCTTAAAATTCTTACAATGGCATGATTCTGAAATGTAGTCTTATACATAATTTATAATAATGTAAATTATTATAAATTATAACAATTATAGACCTCATTCGGAATGGATTGAGGCTCTTTATGTTCCTGGAGCAAACAGATGCCTTGGGCTCTACTAGCATGAGACAGGACATATGGAGATGTTACTGGGGCCCGCTTGAGCAAATCGATGATGAACGGGAAGACAGTGACAGTGACAGTCTTATACATGTGTGGTTTAGTCCATTACTCTGTCCTTACTTCTGATGTGTACACACACACAGGCACGCGCGTTAACTGACCTAGGTTTGGTTTTTCATTTTTTAAAGAAAGTTTAAATTACCATACTGTCAAAGAAAACAATACAGAAAGAACCTAGAGCCTGAACTAGCAGATGTTAACAAATACTTTTTCCTCTTATCTTGCAGCCCTTAAATATAATGACCTAAGGAATTTCCTACTATATTGCATACTCTTCTAAAACATACTACTTATTCTATAATCTTTGTATCTTCAATAGTTTTAAACCTCAGAGTTCTAGTTCCTAAATTTCCTAAACTTTCATTAAATACCGTTGGCTATTCTCTCTCTTGCTGAGATCATTGCTGAGATTAACTGATGTAGAACATATATATATAAAAAAAATTGTGCAAGATCTAAGAAGTTACACAAATGATTTATTCTGCTCTATTTTCAATAGTCAGAGAGCCTCATCTGCTCACAGCTCTATGTAGCAGACTCATTACATATCTGGTTATCATCCACAAAGCTCCCACTAATAACAAATTTAAAAATATCCAATTCTTCCCCCAGGACAATCAGCTGCCTTCCTTATTTTTGCTTTACAGGCTTTGTTAATTAATACACTTTGATACAGAAGAACCAGAATTCAATAAAGCTATTACAAATGAAATAAATAGCAGTAACATAGCTGAAATCAAATAGCTTGAGAAGAGTTTAATGATTCATAAGTAGGGCAGTTTCTCTTGGCTTTGAATCCAAAGGTTGCATCAATAACTTTGATGAAACAGAACTGTTTTCCTTTCCTCCCTTTCCACCTTCCTTTCCTTCCTTTAATTTGGAGGAAGGTCAAAGTAATCAGATTTCGCTTGACAATATTTTATTAAGATCCTAAACAATCTAACACACTACTAATCATAAATCAAATGAATATGCTATCACAAAATAACAATGATAACAATATGTCGGTATTTACTTTCCCAATTTTAGAATGTTTTTCACATTGGAAGTCTTACAAAGGAGTCAAAAAAAAGATTTTCTAAAAAATTCTGTTCCATAAAATATGTACATATGTTTGTATATACACAGGCACACATGCACGCAAACACACATGTACTAAACCTGACTGAGAAGAAAAAAAATCACAAGAAAACTAACATGTGACATTTTATATCGATATTTTCAAGTTCAAGTTAAGAAATAAATATTTCCAAGTCTTACTGTCAGAGTTTAAATGGAAACATAATATTATTAGGGAACTGAAAATAAATTATTTTTTACCCTCACCACAAATTAAACATTAATGAATACCTTTAGAATTTAGCAACCAGAAAGTTAAAAAAAATTGACCTGGATTTAATTTTTAAAACTCTCAAGAGAAAACAAAAATACTTTGCCATTGGTTTTCTGACATAACGATTCTACTTAATATGCTATCATTTGTCTCAGATGCAGACCAAACAAATCTAAAATTTAAACAGAACTACATTCCCCCTCTCATTTTCTGAATGAATTTTCTAAGACTTCATTGAAAAAAATAAAGAGGTTGTTATAAAAACCACACTCAGGACTTTGGTGGTGCATTTCTGTTTAGAACAAAAAAGGGCTTAAAATCCTTCATTCCTTCCGAACAACTAGCAATTTTTCTTATTTTCTGCACTTATTATAATAAAATAATTTAAAATTTAAGCACATGGGGCCACAGTGATAAGATAGCAGTTTAGGAGCTTGTCAGACGCTGGTCTGAGGCCCGCCCCTCACCACATATGGTCCTTCAAGCACAGCCAAGTGTCACTGCAGAGGACAGTGCCAGGTATAGTCCCTGAAGACCAGTGGGGTGAGCTCCCCAACACATAAAACAATTTAACTATGGACATGCAGGTGTTAGTCTATATAAATGCAGAATTGGAGCAATTCTTTCCTGA
Source organism: Cryptotis parvus (assembly GCA_021461705.1). NCBI lineage: Eukaryota > Metazoa > Chordata > Mammalia > Eulipotyphla > Soricidae > Cryptotis > Cryptotis parvus. The sequence continues at coordinate 115,222 of JAJIBD010023797.1, read as the reverse complement.
AGGCTAGCAGTAAATTGACATTGATAGTTAAAGATTCTAACATACCTCACCTTAAAAATCAACGAAGCAAGTATACAAAAAATTTGTGAAGACAAATAAATTACCTGAACAGCACCATCAAAGACTTTGCCTTAAATGACATAGGGCAATAATCCCAACATATGTTATCAAATGTATATGAAATATTTCTCAAGATAAGCCAAATTCTGGATCATAATACAAATATTAGCAAAGTTAAAAAAGACTAAAAATCACAAGAATATGCTCATGGTCATAAAAAAAAGTAGTAATGAAAGACATATGAACCTCCAAACTATTAAAACTTTAAGCTCCTACTTAAACAGTAGGTCAAAGTAAGCTTGAAGTAAAATTTAAAACATTTTAACTTCAAGAAAATGAGGACACAGCCCATCATGTGTGATGCAGTTAAAATAGGGCATAAAGGGAAATTTACAGCATTAAATGTCTACATTAGAATAAAAGTATAGAATCTACAATTTAACAGCACTGCTGAGAACACTCAAGAGTTGGAATGCATGGCTTTCATACTGAAGGCCCTGAGTTTGATTCTTGAGTAACATGCCCCGTCACCCCTGCTTGACTTGGGGTAGAACTTTGTATTCTACCAAATAGGCCCAAAAAGCAAAGCACTGGCAAGCACTCGATATTTGCAATACTAAGCCAAGGACCATTAGGAGTAAGACCCAGGCTTCCATATTATCACAAATATGTAAAAACTTTTCAAAAGATCAAAATTCATGTTTCTAAATTAAGAAACCATGTAAAGAATAAAATAAACACATAAAAATAAACAGAGAACAGGGCAAGGGTCACTAAAAGTGAAAACAAAAGTAATAAAGAAAACTGCAAAAATTCATTATCTGTGGACTGGAACTATCTTATATAGTTCCAGACTGATTAAGTCAGTGGATGGAAATGTCAAAAAAATATTATATGGAGGAAACGGGGTCAAATCCAATGAGCAGAGGATCTGGGTAGAAAGCTTTATTGGGATTCACCGAACATAGAGGGATTTCCTTAGTTTACTTTTTATTTCTCATATTCAGCTTATAAAATTAAAAATTTTTCAAAAAGGGTAAGCCTAATCTTTCACAGGGCCAATGCAATTAATTAGAATTTGATGAAATATTCACTAGATACTTTGACAGAGAACAATTCTTAATTTCAATTAGGAAAACCGATACACTAATTATTCTTCAACACATAATGGCACAGTAAGTTCACCATACTTACTGTGATGATCACAAAGTCTAACAGCACATCAAAACAAAATTTATAGATTGCCATAAAAATATGGAAAATACTAAATGGCCCAAAAAGGAGGAAATTGTTATAGAATAGTAGAAACTAGTTTCTTAGTAAGCTTCTCTTCAAAAAAAAATGTAAATGAATAAAGGAGAAACTTTTCATGTAACATGAGGATCTACTGAAGATCTACCTTTTTGCAGATATTTTCAAAGTTGATATCATCACCAAGAGCAGATTTAGTTACCGTATCCGGTTTCAATTCCTATAAATAAAAAACAATTTTGAGTCTAATTTTAAACTGATAATTATGAGTTCAATTCTTTCAGTTGTTTTTAATAAATCTGATACAAAGTTCTTAATTTTTAAAGAAATCCCTTAATTTTTTAGAAGAACCCCTAGCAAAATAAATTTACAAGTTAATCCTCTTGTGATAATATTCTATTCCCATTCTGTGTAAGGGAGAAAATTAAATTTGCTGCAAAACCTTCAGCAATAAAGAAATAATAAAAACAGATAGACTGGAAAGATAGTACAGTGGAATAGGTGCTTATCCTAGAGTGACTGACTGGGTTTGATCCCTGACACCCCATATGGCAAGGACCACCTAGAGTGATCACTGAGTGCAGTGCAGAGCCAGGAATAAACCCTGAGAATCACCAAGTGTGGCTAATCAAAAACAAGATAATGAAAATATGTAACTGAAACAAACTGTTAAAATTGTTAACTATCTTGTGTAAAGAATTAATCCATAGTGAACTTCAGAAAATTAAAGAGCAGAAAGGTAGAGAAAAACAAAGCAAATTACTAGTGTTACATGGCTTTAATGATATACAGCTACATGTTCCTTTAAAAGAATTCAAGTTTAATGTGCCTTTGACTAAGGAAACAAGGGATGACTTCAGAATACATGATAATTAAAGACATGTGCAAGAAAAGAGGTTGTCAGTTCATCCTTATATGATAATTTTATACTGTGTCTTTCCTACTATGTAGGGTTAACTGTGATATGACTAAAACAGCAACACTAGCCTTTCTTTACACGCAGAAAATATTTCTTAAAAAATTTTTTTTTCAGGAAAATAAGTACTCTTAAAATGTCAATACAGGTCTTTTCTAAAGTAAACAGCGGGTTAGGGAGATACTCAAAGGGCTGAAGTGAATAACCAGCAGGCATGAGGACCTAGATTCAATTTGGGGAGCTACAGGGTTCCCCAAGAGCTGCTGTGCATGGCCTATGCATGGTCTCTGCACATCTAGGTACTCCTTGGTAAGGCCCTATCCAAAACAACAGCAACAGCAACAATAAAAAACCAAAATCACAGTGAATAGTCACTTCAAACACTTAAGAATTTTATATATAAATCAAAATACATCATCTCATATGTTAAGCCAGAATGTTACTGTGCAATGACCACAAAATCACTAGTTCATAAATGTTGCTCGACTGCTTATTAAACATAGTTCTAGTAGAGAGAACTTCAGTAAGGTTACTGCTGATACCATACTGGTAAAGGATTCTTGCAAATTAAATAGCTCTTTCTTCTTCCTTTACCTATTCTGCAGCCTCTGAACTAAGCTGACCTTACTTCAAATGCTAGTTATGTTCCTATCCAACCTTTTGCTCTATCTGCAAAGTCAGCTGTGCTGACTTTGATTCCAGAGGAGGTAACAGGTTGAGGTGCAAAGCAAATGGAGAACACATTCTATTTTCTTGCTTAAAGTAGGTTAGGTTTCTAGGAGCAGGAAAAACTAGCATTTGCAGTGATGGGTAGGGGTGGAAAGGGGGCTACAGTAGGTCAGGTAAGTTTGGGAACCTCATAGAGACAAGGATCATTAATAGTCCACTTAGCTTTTGCTTTCTCAAGGTACTTTACTTCACTATTATGAATACAGACTGAAGTCAAAAGAACTTATAGCCTGACACTCAAACCTTTTAACCTCTCCCTGATCTTTATGCTCCATGCTACAGCACATTATTTCTAGATCTTATATAGCATGCACTGTTTTAGACAGAATGCCCTAAATACATTTTCATTTCTCCCATCTCAGCATTGCTGGCAGACTGCCCACTTTTTAAATTTGTGTTTGTGAAATATCACTAACAGGTAGCATACTTTTCTCAGTCTCCCCCCCAATTAAAATCTATTTATATCTCAACTCTTGGTTAATAAACAGCATTAATATAATGCTGGGCTTCTTAAAGAAATGATCAGGTATAGATACCAGGCAAAAGACGTGTTTTAGGTCCTGTAACAACTGTTGAATGACAGCAAAGGAGAGGGGCTAAGGGGTTGACTCAAAAAGCACATAAGCTAGCTTAGAAACGATACCACTGGTTATTTTAGTGTCAAAAAGGAGAGTAATGAATCACAAATACTACTGGTCATATAATATTATGAAAACTAAGAGCGATTTCAGAGAGAAACAGTATACTATTAAAATATATCTTACAGGGGAATCAGAGAGATAGTACAGGCTGCATGCCCCTGAATGTGGGGGGACCTAGTTAAACCCTCAGAACCTTATGATCCCCCAAGCATTGCCAGTACAGCCCTGGAAACCCCATAGTATCACTGAGTACGGCCAAGGAGTATTCCCATATACTGTTGGTGTGGCCCGATATACTGATGTCAGGATGATCAGACTGATGTCATACTGATCTGACATACAAGATTAATTTTCAGAACAACAGAGAATGAAAATGAACAACACATTAATTTAAATCATTTTGATAGCTCAGATTTCAATTTACATAATTTAATGGGCAGAAAGATGAAACAATATACCTAATATATAAGAAAAATCAACAGACTTACTTTTCCTTATCAAATAGTTTTTGAGCTCCTAACATAAATGTTATTCTAACATATAGGAAAGTAAGAAAACAAATCATGATTTTATTACAGTAACATAAGCCATGAATTCAAATGAACAAGCATAAATATTTGGAAATAACAGGTTATTCTCAGACTAAAAGCATTTAAACCAAAACTTCAGGTAATACTCAAGAAGAATTAAAAGAAAATCTCATTTTCTAAGACAGGCTGTGTATTGCTCTTACTGCTATTTTCCTCTATGGCCCTTTGTCTTTCACCATGTGTTTTTAACAAACTATGTTGTAATATTTGCCTCTTTTCCCAATTGTTACACTAATTCACCGGAATGATGGTAGTAGTATTGGCTATTCACATTTTTGGATTAAGCTAAAAGAGCTCTGGATACTTTCAATTAGCAAGAATAGTCTGCCAAGGTTAAGTTCAAATTTCCAAAATTACAAAACATTAAAAAAAAATTTCAAAACAAAAAGAAAAAAAAAACAACCAAGCTTGTGGTGAACCGCTTTTCTTAATGCCTACCTCTAAATCCTGTTCATATACTTCACAGCTTCTAAACATGCTTATCTGCACCGAGCAATTATAATTTTTTATTTAAAAGAATTAGTGTGCAAGGGGCTGAAGAGACAACCCAGGTTTGATCCCTGGCATCCTACATGGTCCCCTGAGCACCGCCAGGAGTGATTCCCAAGCACAGAACCAGGAGTAACCCCTGAACATCATGGGTGTGGCCCACAAAGAAAACAAGACAAAAAATTAGTGTGCAAAGGCCAAGAGATAAGACAACAATCATTTGTGCACTGCATTAATACTGGAGCCCCCTGAGCACCACTGGGGTGGTCTGGGCAATCCCCAGTATCACAGTACCCCTGAGCAGTACTGTATCCTTGAATCCTTGTACTAAGTTGGACTAAATGGGCTAAGAAACTACAGAGGGGTCTCAGGGCTTTCTGAGCATTGGCTGGGAGCCAATTATGTGGAGTGGCTCTATAAATGGCAACAGAATTACTTTTTACAAATAAAAACTAACTTTTCCTTCCCTTTTAAAATAGAAGCAAGCAAGTTCAAACACAGAGGGTGGTTCAAAAGAAGAGGTTCAACTGTGACAATGAAAGTTGGAAAAGATCACTACTGACAAAAACCAAGTGCTGAAAAGTAAAGGGATATACGCAATAACCTTTCAGTACCAGTATTGCATAAAACCCAAAAGGAGGAGGGGAGGGAGAAGGGAGGGAGGGAAGGGGATGACAGGGCTAGCTAGCTTGGGAGCTTTGCTGTTTTATCTACTCACAGCTTAATCTATTTACATGTTCTTAAGCCAGAAGCCAGGGTTCATACTAATGAGCTCTCTCTTCTATGTCAACACCGATGGAGGGTGTGGCAATTACAGAAGACCTTGGCTCTGAATGAGTAACTTCTGACATTATTATACATCTAGTAAGACTTCTATGTTATCTAGATTGGGTGCAATTCCTCTTTATACCCACCAGACCCAGTGTGGGACCCAGCATGGGACAGTTAGAATTTACCAGGAGACTACCACCCTGGCTACACTGAAACTACTGCTTAAGATTATAGGAAGGATCCGTACTAGTTTGCCCTCCAACAGGTGAGTGTGACCCTTTCAGTATACAGAGAACAAGATACTCAGAATCACCCTGGTGCAGATAATAAATAAGAAGGACCTTGTGGGTACCATCTAGATTACATGAAGCCCATAAAATTAAGATGTATTACTTTATACCAGCCCCCTCCAGTATTTTACAAAAGATAATCTTGGAAGAAGGGATTAGCCCTTGGCATAATTTGTTTAGACCTGTAGTAGGGTGTGGCGCCACCCTTCTATACTGTTCTACTCCCTAAAAGCTGTTGAGTTGATCTCTGTTGGCAGGACCCTCCCCTGTCAACAGTTAGGATTACTTTGGTATATATAAGGGGGCAGATTTGAGGTACACTCTCTCTGGTGGACTCCTCTGGTGGCCTCCCTCTGGGGCCCTCTCTGGTGGGATCCACTTTGGTGGGACTCTCTCTGGTGGGATCTTCTTTGGTGGGAGATTTGGGCTCTCCTGTATGGTCTAAGTTCTGATTGGAGCTAGAGTTCTTTCATTATATTGGATTGAAATATATGAATTGAGAAAAATTCATATATTTCAAAAAATATATGGAAAAATGTATTTTTTTCATTATATTGGAGAAAATAGCACAAATTTGTTGTACTTTTTTTTTTTTTTTTTTTGGGTCACACCCGGCAATGCTCAAGATTTACTCCTGGCTCTGCAGTAAGGAATTACTCCTGGTGGTGCTCGGGAGACAACATGGGATGCTGGGGACTGACCCCAGGTCGCTACATGTGAGGCAAACGCCCTACCCGCTGGACTATCGCTCCGGCTCAAGCTTGTTGTACTATTAAAAGCCATTTGGAACTGTGCCGGACCCGTGCGTTTTCATCCGTTCCCCAGCGGCCTTGGAGGTAGAAGAGAACTTCTGTCCTGATACTGCTTGGGACCCCAGAGGCTCCCCAACACTGATGAAGGGATAGGTGTTGGAATATTATATTACAGAAACCCAATCATGGACAACTTTGTAACTATGAAAATAAATTGAACTTAAACAAACAAAAAAGCAGAGGTTCATAATTTACCCTAATTGCTCTTACTCAAAATAATTTAGTTTACAATAAGGCACAGCCCTCAGTAAAATCCACGACTTTCTATACTCGAAGTATAGTATTCCTAAGGGTTACAGGGAACATTGGGGTGGGGTATGGGGAGCAAGGTCCTGGGCCTTGCAGTGCAGAGGCACCGCATCTGCTTTGCAAACATGAGATCATAAATTTAATTCCTGGCCTCACCCTCAAATGAGTGCAATCCGTGTAGCACACTGTTTAGGATTCCTGGTGCTGCAGCAAAGTGTTTAATTTCTGGCGCAGCAATGCAACCAAGGGTGTGTGAACAACCTTGACAGACTTCAGGGAGCATCACAAGTGAGCAACCCCAGCTAAAGTGTGGTGAGCACTACAACCACAGCAGGAAACGCCAGCTGAGTATTGCAATCAAAGAGCAAGTCCTAGGAGCATCACAACAGAGTATGCAGGACTTCCTTCACTGTGACAACAAAGGGAAGGAAGAAATGAGCAGCAGACACTGAAACAGATTAAAATTGTGATATACTGCTTGGATATAATCAGAACTATTAAGTATTGCATTTTAAAAAGTAAAACTGCCTTAGAACACTGGCAAGTTAACTGTAAAATAAAGAGGGTAACAGCTAGGGTGATAGCGCAGGGTGAATGCATGTGTGGGACCGCAGCTCAATCCTCAGCACCTGCAACTTTGCGAACACTGCCAGGATGATCCTAGCGGTCTGCAGCAACACAGGATCGAAGCAGCACCAAATCTTTGGCCCAAGAGTTCTGTAACGTTAAATCTAATTGGCCTCGTGGCCCCTGAGGATCTCAACACTGCTTGGGAGGTCTCCTAATAAAGATCATATTCATTTTGGTTTCTATTCTTAACATTAAAAACACAACAACAACAAAATAACTGAATAGTCTTTTTAGTAATAGCTGAATAGTATTCTATTTCTTTACATAAAGAGCAAATCATAAAATTATAAATAAATAGAAAATTTATATTTGAAGTCAGTCAGCTAGTCAGAAAGCATGGCACAAAGGATTCTGAAAAACAATCACATTTATTCTCAGTCTTTTCAAGTAGAGGGAATGGTATGGAAGCAAGCTAGTGTCAGAAAACATGAGGGAGGCAAAGGAGCTGTATATAGGTAGCAAATAATTCTTCAGGGATCAGAATGAATATAAGGGAGATTTTCCTAGAGCACGGACAGCAAGAATTAAATATTGAAGCAATATGTAAAAGCGAATCAAAGTCATAAAAGATCAATATGTTGGGTGCTCAATAAAGAAGACAGTATGTATGAGAAAGGTAACACTAAGAATTTTTTTAATGGAACAAATCATACAGGGCAGTGGGGAGAATTCTCACCAAACTGTACTTTAGAAAAGTCTCTGGTTTCAGTGTAGAACTTGATTTATATAGGTGAGGTAAGAGGTAGGTTAAGTGAAAAATCGTAAGAACCTGAACTAAAAGTGGCTACATAATTCAGAGACAGAATTAATATACATTGAAAGGACAGGATTGGGAGCAAGAAGCAGCTAAGGAAGAAGGGAATTCAAAACAACTCCTATATTTTTAGTTTAGGAAGACAAGGTTGTAAGCAGCTTACAAAACCACAAAAAGTTTTAGTCTTTAGTATTTTTTTAAAAAAAATCTTAATTAAGGCTGGAGTTTCCTATGAAAAATACAGATAATTAAAATAATCTAACCAACCATAAAAACCTACTAAAACGATCATTCACTGAGGAAAAATAACCAATTTCAGGATTTCAGCTACTTAACCATCAAATTTTCAGGGTGTACTTCAAAATGCATATGAAAGAAACAAGAAATAAAGCAATTTTCTTCCTCACAGGCAAAACAGGTTTTATCCCTAGTCATAATATCAAATTCCCTTAAATGACTTAGAATGCTAACCCCCCCCAAAAAAAAAAAACAAAAAAACCTGCAGCAGAGAAATAACAATAGTTAAATTTCAGCTATTAGGGATGGAAATAGTATACAAAGTCGACCTTATTTTGAACCTGGCATAACACATGGTCCCCAAAACTTTGCAGGCAGTGACCCCTCAACACAGCCTGAGTAAACCCTAAGCGATGCTAGACATGGCTGAAACATCAAACATTCAGCTATTGAACATCTGTCACTGGGTATAAAGATAGAGGATCATCCTCTCACATTATCCTATCTCAAATCACTTAACAACTTCAAACAGAAGAAAAAAATACCTTAAAAGTAAAGTCCCGATAAATTTCTGATTCTCTAAAACCTCTAAAGAATTACTGTGTCATAGAATGATGGACTTTACAGGCTAAATATTAATTAACTTAATAAAATTTGTAGTATATATATACTCCTTTAGCTCATGGCAGTAGAGTGGTGTGGATTAAGGTAGGTATGCACCCTGAGTATAGTTCCTATATTAAAAACATTTTTAATAAAAAATTGTAATTAAAATAATTTTTTAGTTCATCGGAGCTCCACCCAGCAGAAGAGCTGATAACAAGTCCTGCTTGTCAGAGTCTCACCCTACAGCAGTCTATTTCAAGCCCAGGTATGCTGATCCAAAGACTCAGATACACGGGGCTGAGCTGCTACCTGCTCTCCCCTGTGCCCAGCTGATCATGAGGCACCCAGGAGGGAAGGCAGGTTCTAACCGTGGCCCACCATTCCAGCAGACCCTTGCAAGAAGCCAGAGGAACCCCTACACCATGAGGGCCACCATTTTCAACATCTGGACTCCACAGCTTGTCAGAGCAGAAAAGCTTTTCTCCCAGCAGAAAAGCTGATCCTTTCCCATCTCAAAGCAGCCACGTGTGGTTCATCAATAAATGCACAAGATGAGAGGCTACTACCCCCACCTGCGTGGCAGAGCCTAGCAAGCTCCCTGTGTAGTATTTGGTATTTGATATGCCAAAAACCAGTAGCAATTATAGACCTCATTCCCATGACCTGAAGAATGGTTTGAGGCTCTTCAGGTTCCTGGAGTGAGCAGATGCCCTTGGGCTACACTAGCATGTGTCAGGATGTATGGAGATGTTAACTGGTGCCCACTCAAGCAAATCGATGAACAACAGGAAGACAAGTGATAGAAGTGATACAAGTGAAAACAATTTTAAAAATTAAGTAAAGATAAATTTTAGGAACTTCACTATAGGAGCTGGGTAAACTAGCTAACACCATTAGTTTTTTAATCAATTATGAAATGTACTAACGATTTAACCTTGGGTAGCTGATTCTCTTTGTTATACCTTAGTTTCCCAGTCTGTAGATCAGGGATAATAATCTCTACTTTTGGGATTAATGAATCTAATGAAACATTCATTATAGTACCTGCACATAATAAATAGCTAAAAACAACTAGTTATTGACCTTTTAGTTGAAGAATAACAACTTGAATATCCTGACTGATTTCAGTGTCTGTCTTAATTTTAACACCTCCTTTTCTAGCTAAAGTAAAAGTTGTTATTTTAATATCTCAAAATAGAGGAACTGATTCAGAAGCCAATATTGCTATTACTATAAAAGTTAAAATATGAGTACTGTTAGGAAAAAAAACTACAGTTTTTTTTTAATATATTATATACATTACAGACAACCTAAGAGCTTGTAGATTCATAAAAAATCAGGTTTGTGGTTTTGGTTTTTTATTTCCTCTTGGCCAAAAAACCCCAAATTCTCATCACTAAAAATATCTTAGGTTTTCTTCTTGAACGACTAAATCTTGCAACAAAATACCCTATTATCATAGAAAGCAAGTACAGAAGAGGTCATGAACAAGACTAAAAATAAAGTGGTACACAAACCAAGAAATAGTTCATCTGGAAAAAGAGTAAGTATAGGTTTTTTTTTCATATTTTAATTGTGACTGTGTTTTTCAGTTTGTACTATTTCTTTGATACTCCCATGTATATGATAAACATCTCCTTAGAAAACTAAAAATGATATTTCAATAAAAACCTTTTACATACCTATTTATTTTAGAAAAGCTGACTAATTTGTAAAAGAACCATGAATTACAAATGAAATGACACAAAAGCAAAATAAACATGTAGCTTTTCTATTGCTTTTTGTTCTGTTTTATATATTATATCTAAATTTAATCCAGTTTAAAAAATTTTAATATAGGGGCTATTCCCAGGGTGCATACCGACCTTCATCCAGATCACTCTACTGCCATGAATAAAGGAATATACATACTACTAAGTTTATTAACTCAATTAGTATTTGAGATGTAAAGTCCACCATTCTATGACAGTATTCCACAGGCATTTTAGAGAATCAAAGGATTAACATGACAGATAAGCTGTGAAGCTATGAAGAGTCAACAATGAGTATGCTTACAGAAAAAGAGCTTCACATGCAGATCAAACGGGCCAAATTTTCTCTTTATTGAAAGAAATAAATTATCAAGGCAAGTGTTCTAGAATGAGTAGTTTTTGTTCTGAAGCTCTTCATACACTACATGTAAGTGTATTACATAGAAAACATTCTTTCAACGGTAAAATAAAATCAGCAATTATACAGCAACTCAAAACCTCTGAATAATTTAGGAATCCAAAAATGACTATTCAAAGAAATTACAGGGAAAAAATTTAGGTACAGAATGTAATTTAGTAAGGACTTAGGTTAAACTAAATGAAAGAAAAATAAATCATCACTTTCTAGCTTAGCGGTATTCTCAAAAGAAAAATCTAAAGGTTTTATTTTTCTTACACATTTCACGAAAAAATTAAAATATGTATAAAAGAATTAAATGATGTATAAGCAAAAAAATTATCACACAAAATATAACTAATAGACTATTTTGACTGAATATATTAATAGAGCATAGGGGAATTAAAACTTGAAAAAAATAACAGATTTTATGAATTTTGCAGTCCTGCAGAGGGAAAAAGGGGCCAAATAAAAAAGACCTGCGTAAAACAAATAAGCCAATACCAAAGAGTCATGAGACCACATCTTGTATCTATCTTTATTCAAATTAACAATAGTTTTGTCCTATAGAACGCTTTGCAGTTCTTCAAAAGGAAAAAAATAGTAAGTTCTGATAATCAAATGCAATTAAAATATTGTTAGAGAACTCTTTTGTTCTTTTATCTATCTGAAAACTTGAAGTTAAACCAAAATGTATAGCCAAACTTACATGCAAAATGACCCTGAAATTAAGATAATTACTGGTACCAAATGTTGTGTTTAAGTTTTGCAATAAAATAGTCTCCCAGACATTTAATACTATGTCATTTGGTAAATGAAAGTTTCCACAAAGTAAGAGCAGCACGAAGACCTAAAAATTATTCTAGTGAAGAGTCTGGCTGAAGGAAACAAAAATACACATCATTTTAGTTCAATACTAATTTTATTTCAAGTTACTACAGAGCTGAGTAAAATGCTGACACCACCACACAAAAATTTATAGCACTGGCAATAGCCAAAGCAAGGCATAGCCAAAGCATGATGTCAGCCACCAATATTACCATTCATATGACCAAATAACATGATGGACACTTTAATTCTTGAACATAACCAAAGTTATAGTAAAAATAAGACCACAGGCATGAGGCATTATTAAACATAGACGAGTTTAGTCTGGCAAAGTACTAATACTTTTAATTAAGTAAAAAAGAATATAAGTTTAAACATTTTAGCTTTTTAATGTGCTAATATTTTTTAATCAAACAGACCCATACAAATAAGTGTTAGTTAATTCTCAAAAATTCAAGGGGGGGGGGGCGAAAAAAATAAATAATAAAAAAAAAATATTCAAGCAATTAACTCCCAATAATATTCAAGTAACTATACATTCATACAAAATGTTGGCTAACGGAGACATGGTACATCCTCCCTTCCCAGTTCTTACCTTCATTGCATGGATTTCTTCAAGCAATCTTTCTGCCCGTCTTTGGTTTTTTAACAGGGCATCTTCAGAACCCCCTGCAAAACAAAAAAGCAAAAATAATATACAGTGAGGTAAAGCATGGATTTTATTCAATGAAACAGCAGTCTTTTAAAAATTTTCTTATTTTTGGGCCACACATTACGTGATGCTCAGTGCATAACCCTGCTGTGCTATCTCACCAACCCAGAAAAACCATTCTTAATTTCTAAACCAGGAGAAGGGCCAAGCATGAAGCTCGGTGGTAAAAGACTTATCTGAGGCTTTGCGCCCCATCTCTGTCACCATGAAAAAAGCAAAAACAAACAGAAAAAGGAAAACCACAGAACCCAAACACCTTGCCACATCCCAGTTTTCTTGAGTTAGGGATGTAGCTCAGCTGTAACAAAACATGCTGATAACTGAATGAGGTCCTGGGTTCAGCCTCAGGCAATGGAAATTAAAAAATAAAAGACAAAAAAAATAGTTTTTTAGGAAAAAAAAAAACAACCAGTGGGCAATTCATCATTTTCTTAAATATGATCCAAGTCCTACAAGGATATACTAACACAGCATAATTTTACATACATCACTCAGGTTCTTTCTCCATAAGAGTTCCGTTTGAGTAATAAGATATTTAATGGTTCCCACCCTCAAATTTTGTAAATACTGGATTGAAACAATTTTGTGTTATAATACTAGTCAAAGGACCATTACTTTAAATCACTAACTTTTTTGACTTCAGTCTGGCAACACTCCTGACAAGTTTTCGGATGACCAACACTCGGATTCTCTTCACTTCTTTTCTCATCTTCACAACCTTTGAGAAAAAAGCCAAAACAGCATCTTTAATCAAGAAGAAATATACCTCAAATTGAATCTTAGTGTTCTAAAACAATGGTAAACTAAGTCTTCCACCTTAACCAAACATTAGGTCTAACTATATTCATAACTTGTTGAACTCAAACCTTTCCCATAAAGAGTAAGAAATCAATAACTAAAAGTCTAACTGAGAGAAGAAATAATTTATGACATTTTAAAAATCACAGCATGCCCAGTGATTAGTATCTTAATACACTAAATCTTATGAAATTTGTAATATAATAAATTGTGAACTCCCTAAGATAAAAGACCATTATATTTATCTTCATATGCTTGAGTTTTAGAAAAGAATCTCAACCACAATGGTTGGAATTTAACCTACTCTGAAAGGTTTGTATTTTAACAAAGCAAATGTATGAACATGATCATGTTTCACTTACTTAAAGCACTCTATTTACTTTTAGTAGTAGACAGACTCAAACATTAACTTAATAGTAAACTCAACAAACATAAGGAAACATTAAATAAACACACAAAGACTTTAAATTTCCCCCATTAAAGAATAATGCTGAACTTCTTCAGCATTATTGATAGAACATAAAAAAGAACACAAAACATAAAAAGGGGTAAAAACTGAAAATACTGTAATTATGAAAGCAACATATTTAATAGCAATGAACAGGATGCTATTAGTTTGAGTTTATGTTTATCAAACACAGTGCAGAAGTCAAACATTTTAAATTTCTGAAATGTAGTCTCCCCCTTCCTTTTCATTAAGAACTAGATAAAATTCACCCATTTAGTTTTTTCTATGATGCCTACTAATGAGTGCTTCAGATAGAGATAAACACTCCCAAGTTTGGGGTTCACACTTTGTTTTAGGGAGTATTAATCTCTTTCCTCTTTATCATCAATCACACAACTGTTCATGTAATCACTTCCTTTAAAACGTGAGCTTCTAGAGGACAGAAGCCTTGCAATTTCATATCATTTGTTGTACCTTGCAAGAGTGTCAATTTTTTGTACCTTGCAAGAGTGTCTGGCATACATGGTTCCCTGAATCCTACCCAAAACAATAATATAAATAGTATATTGTTTGGAGACAACCGCTGGACTAGAGCCGTTACCGACTGGATCCCACGGGATGTCAAAAGATCACGTGGCCGCCCACCTACAAGATGGTCTGACTTCCTTGTCAAGACCCTGAAGGAACGGTTTGAGGCTCCTTCATATTCCTGAATCAACCAGATGCCATTGGGCTACATTGGCACGTGATAGGGTTCAATGGAAATGTTACTAAGCGCCCGCTCGAGCAAATCGATGAATAACGGGATTCAAGTGATTCAAGTGATAGTTATTTCAGGAGCCCATTTACAATTTCCTCCCGAAGTGTTGCCATCATTATGGTGATGTAGACCTGTGTTTTCTGTAGACCTATCTTTTCTGGCCATGGTCACCCTTTCAAACGCTGTTTCTTTCCATTTACACAATTTTCACCTGTGGCCCCTTGGTCCCCTGAGGTCCATAGGGAGGTATGTGGAGCCAAGTTGAGAAATATTAATATAATCACTTGAACAACCTAATATTTTATACCTTCTCTCCTTGACTCCATCTTTTTAAATGACCTAATCTAATCCATCTCAGCCATTCACTCACATGATCCCTCTACTAGTCCTTGTCAACACTGCATTTCTAAAACCATTAACTCAAATATTAGCCAATGAGATCAGAACTTCTGCTTGTTCAACTCTGCCCACCAAATCACCTTTGCTTTAACTGGAATCTGCACCTTACTGACCTATGCCTTCTCTCAAATGGTTAATCCCTTCTATTTTTCCCCTTTTTGCTCAGTTTAAGAAATGGTTAAGACCTGTTAATACTTTAAACTCCCTTATCCCTTTGATCAGGAAAATCTTAACCCTGGATAAAAAACATTTTTGAGTTATCACAGCATCTGAAAAATATTTGTGACATTCTACCTATTATACATTCATCCTGAGCCAGAGGGATAGTACAGGTATTAAGGTGGCTGCTTTACATGCAGCCAACCTTGGTTTGACACCCCCTCACCCCCCACACACACACAGTATAAAATACCTGAGCCCCACCAGGAGAGCAAAACCTGAGCACAACCCATTGATGCCTAAAAACCTAAATAAACCTTCACCCTAACAAACCTCAAATGAGCCTCTAACTTTCTAACAATTCTCTAATTTTTGTAGCCAATTTACTCTTCAATAATTATTTTAAATCTTTGCTAGTTTTCTTAAAACATCTTCCTTTTTTCCCTTTTTCACTTTCTTGAAGAAGTATTAGGTGGCAACTATCATTTCCCCACTACTATGAATGCAAGTATATTAACATGATCTATCCTTCAATGTTAATAGTGCTATCTGAACAAAGGTGACTAAAAAACTTCAACTTTAACTGACATCTTCTTAATTCAGATCTAAGTGTGCCAATTACCATTTAACATCTTTTGCGTGAACTTAAACTCACATCAAATTCATAATTGTTCCATGTTCTTGTATTTTTTGAGAAGTGTGTCTCATATTATTATTTCAAACAAGCCTTCCAATGAAACATCCAGTGTTTAAATAACTCTTTCTTATAAATCCTTCACAAGAGATCAAGTCCTTTTATCTCCTATCTGCCAAATGATACCTTTTTCCTCTCTAGACCTAACTCTCTTGGCTGAGTTACTGAATTCTTATCCAGTCTTGTCCTTCTCTAATCAGATATCCCCAATAGTCAGAATACAGAGATCTGATCCCACAGCATTGCCTAATTTTTTTTTCAGTGATTTCCAACTGTACTTAGGATATCTAAAAGGCATCTCAGTTTTCTGTTCTCACCCCTATCACTAAGTATTTATACCCCCAGTTTTCCCAGGGTAGACATGTTCTTTCCGTGCTAGCTTAATAGTTAACAATTTATCCCTCTGATTTTGACTTGTCAATCATTTCTTTTCTGGATTCCCTAATAGGACAAACGTTTTCCTTTTTAAGAACTTAGACTTCATCTAGGGAACTTATGCCAATGTATCTTTCTCCCACTAGATTCTAAGAAACATTGAAGCATCTGGTTTTACCCAATGCTGCATCTTAATAACACTTAACACAGTGGATGTTCATAATTGTGTTAAATGGCTAGAAGGTAGCAAAATCCACTAAAATGATCAAGTGCATTTTAACATTGTGTAGAGACCAACATGTTTACTTTCCACTACATATAGTAGACTTCTTGAAACTAGAAGAAACTAGAAGAAACTTGAAACTAGAAGAAACTAACCAAATTAGATCCATTTAGGGAAAAATTCTTAGCTGAATAAAATGAAAAGTTAGGCTAGATTTAAGTGAAAAGGAACTGTAAATTTCAGAAACAGCCTAACAGTTTCATGATACACTTCACTGAAAGGGTCATTCATAAAATAAATAGCAAGTGATAAGCTATACATTTAAATAGATTAAGTTCAGCAAGATGATGGAAGAGTAAAGATACTGGAATCAACTCCTTTGCAAACCAACAAAATAACAGACTTAAATCAGAGTCCTGAAAAAGACACAACAGCTGGATTGGAATGTTTTTACAGGGGAGATGACAGGAAACATGGAGGATAAACCAACACAATTGCATGTGGTGTGTATGGATTGGTGCATATGGAGTCTTGATCAGTAAAGAAAGCATACAGAGTTAGATGCAGAAAATGAAGTGATTTCGCCAAGCAAGCAATGGATCAGGAGCATAGTGACGGCTGAGGGCTGGAGGAATAGACAGAGGTGCTAAGGACAGGTACCGTACATTAGAAAAGAACCAAGGAGTAAGGGCTGAAGGGTGAAACATGGTCCCATAAGTTAGCAGTGTCCGAGGTCCCTGGTCATCTCTTGTGACTAGGCACAGAACATGTGTCCACAGTTGTGAATGAATAACAACCAACATTAGCCCAAGCAAACCCTAATCTACATCTGTTCAAATGGATGGATGGTCTAGTTCAGAAGTTAATTAAGAAATGATGGCACTCCACCTGAAGCCTCCTCATGAGAAATTGCACTCGCCATTAGCTTTGTGTTATGTAACAAGAATCTATCCTTGCCTGGAACTACTGCTGATATGACATTCACCTAAGCGTGGACTGCCTCTAGTCAGAGTCTAAAACAACCAGGAAAAGTCTAAAGCACCTTCTGACAGCAGAAGCCAGCACAAGAAAGTTGTGTCTTGGAAATTACAGGAAATATACCCGTGTCACTGTTCCATCCTCTTTAAAGCAGCACCTTCCCTCCCAGGACCACAACTTCAGAAAGAGATTTGAGATCATTTTTTTTTTTTTTTTTTTTTCTTTCTTGGGTCACACGGGCGATGCTCAGGGGTTTCTCCTATCTGCACTCAGGAATTACTCCTGGCGGTGCTTGGGGGACCATATGGGATGTCGGGGATTGAACCCGGGCTGGCATCGGCTGGCCACGTGCAAGGCAAACGCCCTACCTGCTGGGCTATCGCTCTGGCCCGAGATCAGTCTTAAGACAGGCAGTTTTTTTCTGTGCCTGGACAGAGACCCTAAGAAACAACCATTCAATAACAATCCTGATCGCTGTTGGTGCTGTGGCTTGACAGCACTCCAAACCCACGGCTCCACAGCACTCCCTTCCTGTCTTAGGAAAGATGTGGGCTGCAGAACCTACAGATTAGAGACAAACCATAGCTAAGGGTCAGTGACAGGCTGGAGTTGCTGGGAAAGCCCTGATCATGCACTTGGCTAGAAAAAGGGTGATTGCAGACTTCATCCTTAGTTCAGTCATCGGCAGACCTCTAGAGAAGTTCAAATTCAGGGAATCCTCTGATTCCTGCGGACCCAACCCTGTGCTGGAACTAGAGGTGCAGTCTCAGATTGCAGAAGACCCAAGATATAAAGAAATAGCATCCTACATAAAAAAGACCAAGACTTTACTTCGCAACCTGTAATTTTATTATTAGGCATACATATCAAGTAAAGACTATTGTTTAGTTCAACTCACAGACGTTAACATTTGATTTCAAACCAAAGAAATAGGGGGATATATCACAAATATTATAGAACAAAGCAAAAGTTTTGGGAAGAGATGAAATCCAGCGAAATTATGTAAATTATCTGCAAAGTGCAAAATTTTTTAAATGGCTACAAAAGGGCCAGAGTACAGCAGGCAGGGCACTTGCTTTGCACAGGGCTGATCAGGGTTCAATTCCCATTACCATACATGGTCCACTGTGCAGTACCAGGAGTGATCTCTGAGAGCAGAGGCAGAAACTCTGAGCAACTCAGGGTATGGACACCAAACAAAAAAAAAAAAATAAAATTAATGAAAATAAAATGACAATAAAATAAAAAAGAGAAGTTTTAATTAAAAAGAATACAATATTGAACCAAAAATAATAGTAAAGATCAATAGTAAAGAAGTAGCTGATAGAATCACCAAACTGAACATTTAACAATGGAAAATATCCTAATAGAGCAGCATAAACAATAAAATAAAAAAAAATATATCAACACATATATTTTATTTCCATATGTTCTGGAAAACATCAGAAGGAACAAAATATACAAGACAGATCTCCCAAAGGGGAAAACAAGGAAAAGAAGGGGGAAACTTCTCTAATATGGGGAAGAAACAAAATATTCAAATACTAGAGTTGGAAAGAGACAAAGCCCAAGACAATACAAGAGACAGTATAAATTAAAGATATTTCTAGGGAAGAGCAAGATACTTAGATGGGAATCTTCGTAGTTTCAGCAGAAGTCTTACAGTTTGGAATACACTGGCATGGTATACCAAAGTGCTGAAAGACAACTTGCAACCTAGACTACTCTTCCCTGCCAAACTATCATTCAAACCCAAAGGAACAAAGAGCTTTATAAATATACAAAAGCCAAAGATCTTTATAGGGGCCGGAGCGATAGCCCAGAGGGTAGGGCATTTGGCCGGCCTTTGCTGGCCCAGGTTTGATCCCCGGCATCCCATATGGTCCCCGAGCACCACCAGGGGTAATTCCTGAGTGCAGAGCCAGGAGTAACCCCTGAGCATCGCCGGTGTGACCCAAAAAGCAAAAAAAAAAAAAAAAAAGATCTTTATAAATATACCAAAGCTAAGGCAAGTCATAACCACAAAAACAGCCTTGCATGCCTACTAAGCTTTTATAAAATGATTACAATGTTCTCCTAGAAAAATAAACTTTTGTTGTTTTGTGGTATGGTGACTCTGTTCATCAAGATCATATGTATTATTCTTGTAATTATACCTCCAAGCATCAAAAGAACATATTTAATATAATCTACCAATTTAGATGGGTGTAGACAAGCCTGTCTCCGGTCTGCCACGTGCCACTGCAGCCGGGTACTGCAGGTCTCTTTCCCGTGGGCCCTGGATGGTTGATGGTCTGACAAAGAAAAAGACTGGGCTCCCTGGGATGAACCCAGAGCCACGGCAGAGCCTGGCAAGCTACCCATGGTGTATTCGATAAGCCAAAAACAGTAACAATAATGGACCTCATTCCCAACAAATGGAGAAGTTTTTGGGGCCTGCTCAAGCAAATCGATGAACAACGGGAAGACAAGTGACAAGTGACCAATTTAGAAATGAAACGACTGACTTACACCAACACATTACAAAATGAGTATGCTGGTAAACTGAAGTGTCAACTAACCCTACATAATACATCTACAATTAACCTAGTAAAATCTGGGAGAGCTGGAGAGATAACACAGTGGGCAGGGCATTGGCCTGCATGGGACCAACCTGGGTTAGATCCCCCAGCATACCATTTGGTCCCGTGAGCCTGCCAAAAGTGAATCCTGAGTGCAGAGCCAGGAGTAACCCCTGAGTCCTATTTTGTGTGCCCCCAAATAAAAAATTCTGAACATGGTGAAATAATCCAGATTATCTCTTGTTAGAGATAAGTAGTACAAAAAATATGATTAAGCTAAAATGCCTTTAGGAAAAGATACTATGAGCATAAGGGGAAGAGTTAACATAAACACAGCAATGAAAACCATAGAGTCAAAGAGCAACATCTAACTCAAAAAGACTCAAAGAATGGCCCTCTAGTTCAAGAACACAGGAAATCCAATTTATAACAGAATGACTCAATCACAGCCCCAAACTGAATGGAATGGCATCACTGGAACCCTTTCTGTGGTTCCCATTCTATGTAACCAGAAAAGAGTATTTTACAATGTGATCATCATTGTCTTATGCTAGTCATACTTAACTAGTACTCTCACTTACACAGTCTTATAAAATTATGGTTATGTTGAATTTTCTTTTGAGATGATAAGTCTTCTTTTGCAGTGGTCACAATATTGTTTCTGCTCTACAAACTAATAGCAAACTTTGATCCATAGGAAAAAGTGAATCTTAGCTGCTTATCTGCTAGACAGTCAATTAGCCTACCTCCTCTGGTAAAGGTTTGTTTGCTTGTTTGTTTATTGATTGGCTGTAACTTAATGGCGGTGCTTTGCCATCCATTTTAATTAACCCGTAAGGCTCAATCTTCTCAGAAATCAATTATTCCAAGAGCTGGTATCAATCTAAGGGAGCTCTTTCATGCAAAAGAAAAACCTTTAGAGTGATTGTTCTATGAAAATACTGAAATTTGTTTTTGTCATTACTCATCTGTTAGATAGAGAAATATTTTTAAAAAATCTGTTCAGGAGGCTGAAAAGAGGAAATAGGGATTTTCTACACTGCTAAGCAGGAGTGCAATTGATACTTGAGACAACTTTAGCTCTATTTAACTAAATCCTGCTTTTTTGGAATCTACTCGGAAGCATACCTCCATCAAAAAAGACATGCACAAAAAATAACTGCAACATTCTTATAAACATTATTTAGGAGATGCATTGAAAAGGGCTATGGAAATAGCAGAGTTAGTGTGCATGTCTTGTGTGCATCCGACCCGGGTTTAATACTGCAAACCACAATGGCTTCTGGAGCATTACCTGGGGTGGCTCTGGAGGTACCCGACCATCAGAGGTCCTGACATCCATGTCACATCATCCGCAGGTCCTAGCTATCTGAGTACCACCAGGAATAGAGAACTACTTGGGAGAGCAGATAGATAGATAGACAGACAGACAGACAGATATAGATATATGCATAAACCATGCATTTTATACCAGTGTAGATGATTATACATCAACATGGATAACCCTGAAAATGTTTGGTGAACAGTAATTTTTAGAGTATATGTAGTATAGTATATCATTTACATAGTATAGCACCATACAAGTAAAGTAGTAAAGTTTAAAAACACAGAACACACATATAGTAGACATACTGTATGCAGGGGACATTAGAAAACTTATGAAAAGATGAGAAAAACATACCTCAATAGTATAAAAATTATTTTTCAGTGAAAAAGATTGATCAAACAAGCATTGCAATGAAAAAAATACCAAGATGTACTAAACAGTGTTTTTATTTGTTAGATAATTTTCCATTTGTTTAAATGTTTCAGTTAAAATTATGTTTTCATAAGGATTTCTAATTTAGCCTTTGGATGATTGCTTATTGGTGAATTACACTTTTTAAAATTTCTGATAAACAATTAGAAAAAATGCAGATTCTATTATCTAAAACTTTATTATCTAAAACTTTATCATTATTGAGCATATGCTGCCACCTAGCAAAACTTCCCAGAATGATTTACCAAGAAGTGTATTTTTCCTAGAAGTGGAATGAATTTACTTCAGTAAGAATAATATAAAATATATAATTTTATGTAATTATAAATCATGATCCGGTCACCACAGCTCGTCAGAGCTCCACCCAAGAGAAAAGCAGATCTTAAGGCCTGCTTGTCAGAGTCCCACCCTAGAGCGAAGCCCAGGTATGCTTGAACCAGAGACAGATACATGGGGCAAAGCTGCTACTGGCTCTCCCTGTGCTCGGCTGATCATGAGGCATCTGGGAGGGAAGGCAGACTCTAGCCCTGGCCCGCCATCCCAGTGTCTTCCTGTTGTTCATCAATTTGCTCAAGTGGGCACCAGTAATGTCTCCATTGTCCCTGTCACGTGCTAGTGTAGCCCTGGGGCATCTGCTCACTACAGGAACATGAAGAGCCTCAAACCATTCATTCAGGTCATGGGAATGAGGTCCAACACTGTTACTGTTCTTGGCATATTGAATATGACATGGGTAGCTTGCCATGCTGTCGTGTGGGTGGGATACTCTTGGTAGTAGGAAGGTGCTCAGCACATTCATTTACTGATGTGGCCACAAAATCGGCTGCACGAAACAGAAAGGGCCGGTAGCAGCTTTGCCCTGTGTATCTGTGTCTCTAGTTCAGTATACCTGGGTTTGAAATAGGCTTCTCTACAGGTTGGGACCATGATGAGCAGGGGCTTGATTATCATTTGTTTAACCTGAAACAAAGGTGTGGCACCAACTACTCTCTATACCTAGAAGCTGGTTCTTTGATCTTTGTTGCTGCAACCCACCCTGATGAAAGGATTATGGCTTTTGGGTAAATAAAGGGACTGATCTGAAGAACTATGCATTTTGGTGGGAGACCTGAGGCTGAGTGTATGGTCAGATTCCTGGCCAACCTCTACAGGTCTGGAGAATCTCATTATCTTCTACTGCAGTAGCAGAGCTTGTTTAATTGTTGGTAATTAGCAAAAGCTTTTGGAACTGAGCTGAACTGGTGGTTTGTCCATCTGACACTGGTCCTTGAGATAAAAGGGAAATCACTCACCGATACTGTTAGGGGACCCCTGCGGCACCCCAACAATCAGCTATAGAAAAATTTACAATTTTATGCTTTGCAATGTTGTCGGTAATTTCCAATCAAGAATACAATGGCGTTAGTTTCACACTATGCTCATGGATCTCTTATGGAATCAAAGTACCTGAACAGATGGCCCTCCTGACTTTGATAATACCTTGTTGCAGGACTCCTCTATGAGCCGCTGCATCTGCTCTGAATTACCGACTACAAATCACTTTGTAGATAAGGGGGTAGTCTAAATGTGGCAGTTTATCTGACCATGTATTCTGTACTAGTTGGTATAAATATACTCCCATGCTACGACAATCATCGTGGAACTAGCTAGATCTTACCAGCATATTTGCCTGGCCACGTAGGATCCCTAAGTAATTAGACCAGAGAGAAATGCTGTTTGCCTCCTAGCAAGCAAGCATGGTTCCCTGATATACTCAAAGGCAACTAAAATACAAAACTACCGTAAAGTAGACGAGACTTGTGAAGGCTTGCAGAAATATTTGACTGGTACCAGTATTAGACTTTGGTACAGAGACAAGCCATCTCGGAAACCCCCTTCTCTACCTTAGAAAGGCTTTTCCAGGCAGATCTTGGCTCAAGACATTAGCATATAAAAGGGCCTAGGTGAGGTGCTGGGAGAAATTACCTGAGGGCATTTGACCATCCCTGCTTTCCATAACAGTGGGAGGGAGATCTGAGTTGCAGGGGCATAATACTAGCCTGCTTTCTCTTGCACCTCTTTTTGGGCTCTCTCTTTGTGAGCTCACACCCTTCTTGGGAGGCTTGTCTTTGTCTCTTCTTTACAGGGCCTTTACACGTGGTGGCCACCATTTTGGCCTACACGTGGCTGGGGATCTAGCCAGGAATCCTAAGCAACGGGTTTTTCCTATTGTGGATTTGTATGCCTGAACCTGTGATAAGTAAAGCCTTTTAAAACTGCATCGGATTCCTGAGTCTTCATCCATTCCCTGCCGGCTCGGAGGTAGAAGGGAATTCGCTTCCCAGCACTGTCGGGGACCCGGCAAAGTTCCCCGACGATACTTATCATTGCTATGGAAAGAAACAGAACACGAGAGCAAAACTAGTATCAGTCATTCAAATTCATTTTCTTTACTCACTGAATGCTATAGCACTGCTCTATATAACTGTTTTATTTCATACTGAAAAGGAGAAAAGTTTACTTTTAAAAGATCTTCCTCATATGCCCAATAGGAGTTATGGCATAACTCCAGCTGTTTCACCTTGTTAAAAATTTTGGACTTTCTAGACACCTCAAACTCTACAACACTGATAAATCAGGAGCAGCATACCAGATTGGATTGGATGTAATGTAGACAGCACCCAATCTTGATTATCAAAATATCAACAGAAGGCTTACCTATAACATCTTGATATTACATTACACAAGGGCTAAATAACTTCATGGTAAGATAAACAATCTTCACTAACTTCTTCTGAGGAAACATTTTTTGATCATCATTCTTTCAGCAAATTATAACAAGCAATATAAAATAAATTACTGAGGGCCTACTCTAGGGGCAGACTTAAGGGGTGGTTGTGAAAATTGGAAATAGCAGTAATGGGAAGGTGCAACAGTGGTGTGATTTGTGTTGGTATACTGAATGTCCAACAAATCATCAAGAACAACTTTGTAAGGCACATTGTTTATGTAAGTATGATGGAAAAATAAAATAAAAAAAAGAAAGTAAAATTTTGAAAGCTTATTTTTTCAAAAAGGAAAACAGAATGGAAAGATAAGTGAGTAATGTGCTGGCATTGCAAACTACTGACTTGAGTTTGATCCCGAACCACCTTATATGGTGCCCCAAGAGGAGTAAACCCTGAATACTGCTGGGGGTGGACCCCAAATATATACATAAGAAAATACAACACTTTATATTACTTCAATAAGGAAAAAGTGACTTTAAGAACCTAGAGTAGGAAACGTTCATAAGTGTCAGTCTTTATCCTTGAAAAGCAAAAATTGAAAAGCACAGAATAATTAAGGGTAGGGGAGATGGCAAGATAGAACAATATAATGGGATTAGTTGTAGACAGGCTTCCCCTCCCTGCAAATACTCTAGGAACTAATCAAATATAATGCAAATTAGAACAACATAATTTTTTTGGGGGAAGAGCATACCCAGGATGCTCAGGGGACCACTGAAGATGTTCTGAATTTTGGATCAGGGCCTGCATACACAAGGCCTAACACCCTGTCTTTATGGCCTAGAATCGTTTTCTGAAAGAAAAAGATGAAATCAAAATTTATGAAGCATAGATTCCAGTAAAATAAATTTGATATAAGAATCAATATCCCAAAGATAATGCCACAGATTTACAAATTTTTATGAATGTTATGAAGCCTACACATTCCCCAACAAAACAATACAAATATCAATTAACACATGTTCAGGAAATTACAGGACCCCTGGGCGTGGTTCAGCATCCTATTGCAAGGTGTTTGCAAACAGTTTTGCCTTGCAAAAAGCCGTGTGACAAGAAAGGGCCTTGAACAAAAGACAAAAAACAACTTCAACTCAAGTTTGTGGCTCTGGGGCTCTAACTGCATCTCGAAGTCACAGAGGACACGACTTTCCTTCAGCGAAAAGCAGAATGATTAAAAAAAACGATATTCGTCATGCTAAAACGTCACGGCATCGGTGAAGGGGGCAAAACCCTGGTGGTGAGGGGCTGGCTGGATTTAAGAAGAATTGTGTAGCGGGTTTGGAGTCAAGTTCATTTCTGGCGTCTGCAGTAAAAGGAAGGAAACGGAACCAAACGCTAGCTTAGAGAAATGAGGCCGTGAGCGGGGACGACTCATAAACGATAGTCTATCACCAACCTCCTAGAGTAAGCTAGGAACTTGCTTACTCTTGCGGCATGCAAGTGCGAGGTCAGTGCGACGAGGGCTTCCTCGGGGCTGGGCAAACACTACACACGGTGAAATTCATTTCTCCTAACTTTGAGAAGGTGCTGTCGGGTGGTTTGCTCTGCGGGCGCGAGCGCAAAAAATAAAAAAGATGAAACGATCTTTTCGGAGTCCCAACGACAGAAAAAGCCATCGGGCCACAGACCCAGAAACACCTCTCGTTCCAAGCAACCT
The DNA here is from genome assembly GCA_021461705.1 of Cryptotis parvus. Taxonomy (NCBI): domain Eukaryota; kingdom Metazoa; phylum Chordata; class Mammalia; order Eulipotyphla; family Soricidae; genus Cryptotis; species Cryptotis parvus. The sequence goes on along the minus strand of JAJIBD010023797.1, from coordinate 88,930 downwards.
AGAAACCGAGTCACCGAAGCTCCGAGCCACCTGGCCCAACCCAAGTGACTCCTCCCAGCGCTCCCTAACCCTCACGGCGGCCAGGAGTCCAGCCCTCCGCGAGGACGCAGGGCAGCCGCGAGAGGGCCCATACGGTCGCCCCACGGTTCCCAGACCTCAGTGCTCACCTCATTGTTGAGGTTCAGCGTCCCCGGCTGAGCCATGTCAGATGAAGGAAGAGGTTCCGCAGCGGTCGGCACGTGAGCCGCGTCCGCCATAGCCCGGCTGTGTGGCCACGCCTCCGACGGTGGCCTCTTCCGGACAAAATTCTCCTGCCGCCCCGCCCACAGAATCGTCTCACTGAGACTCGCGCTGAGGAAGACGCCCGCAAAGGAACGACGGGGGGGGTTGGGGGGAGGGGGAAAAGACCCTCTCGGCGGAGCCTGCGCACTGGACCTGCTTGTTTCCACGGTAACCGGGCGCGGCCGGCTGGCGTCTGGGACGCCAAGTGCTCTTTTTCCGGATTAACATTTCTTTTTCATTAGTGTGTACGCAGGGCCAGGCACCAAGGTTTGTGTGTGTGTGTGTGTGTGTGTGTGTGTGTGTGTGTGTGTGTGTGTGTGTGTGCGCCTTTAGAGTGTTTACATAGATAAAAGAGTATTTTGTGAGAGGTCACCCGGAGTGAGCCGGTGTGTGTGTGTGTGTGTGTGTGTGTGTGTGTCCCGATAGTGTGTGACTAGTGTGTTTACATAGATGAGTGTTTCGTGAAAGAACGCCCGAAGTGAGCCGTTCTTGCTCCAAATTTTTCCAACAAGCTCTCCGCTGTAAATCCCGGCTTCTATTCCGACTGCGTTCTTCCTAGTCTTACTTCCTAGTCCTTGAGAGAAGGGTCCCATTGAGCTGCTGAAGCGAGTCTCCAAGAGAAAATGCCTTAATGAGATCAACCTATTCTCCCCAGAGTCCTCAAAGAGATCTGACGAGATAGTCACTTTCCTTATTTTCCAGATGTGGACACTTGCCTGGAGTGACCCAGCAGGCGCCACCACTGCCACCGGCTCTCTCAGCTGAACCACGAGCTGTAGGGCCCAGTGAGAAGGGGAAAATGCAGCAGCCCCCACACACACACACACACACACATTAAAAAGGGCAAAACATTTCTTCCTTTGTTCCACTGACTCTCCGTGTGTCGTGTTGTTCATTTGAGGTTTTAGATGGTGCTCCCTTAAGTATAAGATATTGGTAGAGACTCTCAAATTGGCCTGGGATATGCATCCCAGACTAAGGGAGGGGTGCTGTGTTGGTCCAAGAGGACAGCAGTTGCAGGGGCAAACTTGAGTGGGAAGCCAGAGAACCCAGCTGGGAGATGTGGTGGGACAGGACAACAACTGACCCAGAGACTAATAAACCTTGACTAGGTTCCATTGTTCCACTGGACTTCACTGGCAAAACTCGGATTCATGGATGAAATGCACTGGGAATAGAATCACAAAAAAAAAAAAAAAGGAAAACATAAAGCCAGTAAATCAACAAAATAAAAACACTTGTTATCGCAACTGACTTCACAGAAATGAGTTACAATGAATTGCCTGAAAAAGACTTCAAAAAAACAATCTTTTTTTTTAGGGGCCGGAGCGATAGCCCAGCAGGTAGGGCGTTTGCCTTGCACGCGGCAGGCCCATGCCGTCCGGTTTGATCCCCAGCATCCCATATGGTCCCCTGAGCACCGCCAGGAGTAATTCCTGAGTGCAGAGCCAGGAGTAACCCCTGAGCATTGCCGGGTGTGACCCAAAAGAGCAAAAAAAAAAAAAAAAATATATATATATATATATTTAAAATTAATATTCTATTATACCACCATGAGATATACAATGACAACGTTTACAACGCTCATGTTTGGGGGTTTCAATCACATAGTGTTCCCCTCGCCTCCACCAGTGCCCATTTCTCACCACCAATGTCCCCAATTCCCTCCCCCTTCCCATAGCCTGTCTCTATGGTAGGTTCTTTATCTCTTTTCTTTCTTTCTGCCTCTCTCTCTCTTCCCCTCTCTCTCTCTTCCCTCTCTTACACATTGTGGATTGCAATACATACACTTAGAGGCCATTGTCAGGGAATTGCCGCTGGGGTCCCCAACAGAAGTTCTCTTCTACCTCCGAGGATGCCGGAGAACAGGTGAAAACTCACGAGTCCGGTGCAGTTCCAAAAAAGGCTTTTAATAGTACAAAAGCTCTTCCACAGCACTCCAATATAATGAACAAACTCTAGCTCTGGTTCGAACTTAGGCCATACAAAAGAGCCTAAGTCTCCCACCAAAGAGAGACGATCTCACCGAGCTGAGTCCTAACCAGAAGAAGGAGCAAAAAGGCCAAAGAGCAAAAAGCCAAAAGCCAAAAGCAAAAGGCCGAGAAGCCAAAAGCCACAGGAGCCAAAAGCCAAAAGCTAAAAGGCCCAAAGTCGAAGGGGGCCTCAAGTCAGTCCCCTTATATACACCAAAGTATCCAGGGAGGGTCATGTCAACAAAGAACTCTAAACAGAGTATAGCGCCACACCCTATTGCAGGTACAAACAAAGGTTATGCCAAGGACTAATCCCGAGATTATCTCATGTAAAACACTGGGAGAGAGAGAGAGAGGGGGCTGATATAAAGTAATGCATCTTAATTTCATGAGCTTCATGTAATCTAGATGGTACCCACAAGGTCCTTATTATTATTTGCACCAGGGTGATTCTGCGTATCTTGTTCTCGTGTACTGAAAGGCTTAGAGCAAACTAGTATGATCCTTCCTATAGTCTTCCTATAGTCTCAACGTAGCCAGGGTGGTAGTCTCCTGGTAAATTCTAACTGTCCCACGTTGGGTGCAGTGGGTATAAAGAGGAGCTGTGCCCAATCTAGAAAACACATAAGTCTTAGTAGATGTATAAGTCAGAAGTTATTCAGTCAAGGTGACTTCTGTAACTGCCACACCCTCTAGCAGTGTTTACATAGAAGAGAGGTCTCATTAGAATGAAACTTGGCTTAAATAAGATTAAGCTGGGAGTGGGCAAAACAACAAAGCTCCCAGGTTAGGTAAACCTGTCCTCCAACAGGCCAACATGTGCATTTTTCTGCCTGTATTCAATGCTCAGTTCTAGATTGGTATTAGCCCTTTCGACATTTGTTCGCACATGTTCCTTTCTCTGTCTTACCTAAGCTCTGACTCCCACACGCTTGTGGTAATTTCCACCTTTGGTAAGACCTCCTGATCCATGTTTGGCCTGACATTGGATTTTGGTATCATTATAAGTATATACAAAAAACAATATTTAAAAGCTGTGATCAAAGAACAGAAATGTAAAACTTAATGGAATCAGGAAATAATTACCAAAAAGAAAAATACCTTTTCATGATTAAAAATCTTCAAATTAACATATGCTAATAGAATGTTCAAAAACTATTTCAGTAAAAAAAAAATTGTGGCAATTGTTGTATATCACCATGGGGTCATTAAGTCCTTCTGAGGGTTTCACTAAGCTGCTGTTGTTGTCAGATGAGTCTTTGTTAACTTTACTGTTAGTAGAGTTAGTTGGCTTCTATGTTACATTCACATCAATCTGGTGTGCTACTCGTGGGATATTAGTATTGCAGAGTTTGCCTCAGAAATCCAGAATATTTAACTGGGCAGTGAGCTCACATGGTGGTTCAGGTGGAATGCGGTGTGGCTGCTCGGACTTCCCAAGTAAGGAGAGGTGGTGGGGAGACTACCCACCCTGACTCCGGGAAGGTCTGAGTTTTCAGTCAAAAACTTCCAGTGTACCTGAATTTTTTGGCAATTTGGCATCTCTGGAGCTTAGCTGTGATGTAGTGGAGACTGACCATGGCCATTATGGCAGCTCTTGGAGTGTAAATGTAGCTGCCTGGGCTTTGGCAGAGCAGGAACTTGGTCCGCCCCATTCAAGAGATTATCCTGAAGGTCTTAACTGGGAACCTGGGTATAGGGACAAATTTGCGGGATTGGTTGATCTCTTTTGAGATTTAAATATGGGTCTCTGGAGCAGAGTCAGTTACATGGTGGCAGTGGTGGAAGTTGGGTTCCACCACTGTTCATTATTATTATTAGTTCTTTATTACAGATTGTAATACAGTTTCAGTTCTAGCTGAAAAATGCTATTGTTGATTTTGTTGTTCTCCCCTGCAGTTTCAACTCTCTGTCCCCTGATGGTAGTGTTGTTCTCCAAATTTCACATTACATTTGAAACTTGGAATTGTAAAGAAAGTAACCCTAAAGTGTGGCATATGGTGACTTTTTTTGAATAAGAAGGAAATTAGATGGATCTATGAGTTCTTACATTTCTTTAATATCTAACTCCTGAAATTATATATAATATATATTATGTATATATAATATATTATGTATATATACATATTTATCAAAAAATCTGTTAGTGCGCAGTGCTTATATGGCAGTGCGAGCAGTCACTGTTTCTTTTGAGGCACAGAAGCTTTTTAGTTTCATGTAGTCCCATTAGTTTATCCTTGTTTCCACTTGCTTTGTCAGTAGTGTTTCATCTATGATTTTGCCTGTGTTTTCTTTGATGTACCTTATGGATCCAGGTCTGATGTTAAGATTTTTAATCCATTTTGATTTGAATTTTGTGCATGGTGTTAGAAAGAGGTCTGAGTTCAGTTTTTTTACATGTAGTTGCCCAGTTTTTCCAGCACCACTTGTTGAAGAGGCTTTACTTGCTCTAATTCATATATTTTGCTTCTTTATAAATAATTGAATGTTCATATATTTGATAGTGTGTGTCAGAATATTCGACTCTGTTCCATAAGACTACAGATCTGTTTTTATTCCAGTAACATGATGTTTTAATTACTACTGCTTTGTAGTACAGTTTGAAGTTGAGGAAAGTGATTCCTCCCCTCTTCTTTTTTCCTAGGATTGCTTTAGCTAAGGGATTTAGAATTTTGTAAGAGCTTTGGCTTTGGAGTCAAACTTCATATAGCAAATTGTAAATCTATCCTTTTCTAGCTATATGACCAGGTAATTTTATAAGTTGAAAGTTTCTTTATAAAATAATGATAATCAATATTATAGGATTAAGTGAAAACACAATGTAGAGTTCTTGATGAATGCTGACCTCAATACTATTTCAATGTACAATGTTGAAAGACAATTAGGGCTATTGGCAATTTTTTGTTTTGATCTGATTAATCAAATCTAAAACTTAATACTGGAAAAACAAAATAACATAAGAATAATATACAAATATTGCCTATTTTGAATCCATTGTTAAATTCAAAAATATATTCTATCTATCATATAAATAGCAAATTAACATTTCAAAATTGAGTAATTTTCATTCCAAATATTGATTACTCTAGAGTAATTAATTCTTTCTAACATCTCATTTGACTTGACAGGAGCTTTCTAAGATAGGCATGTGATAAATATGAGATATTCATATCTTGTGAATAACAAATATGCTTGGTCCTTTGACATAAAATCATTAGTAGCAATTTTATAAGAACTATGTATGTGTATTATAAATTACATTAATAAGTTATGGCTATTATGCCATTCTTTATCATTCACCTAATTATTTATTCATTGTTAAGTTATTAGTAAGAGTTCTTAGTCGGATCATCAATAAATGCTTGACTTAGAGATGACTACAAGAGTATGCTACATGCACGGCAGAGCCTGGCAATCTACCCGTGTTGTATTTGATATGCCAAATACCAGTAACAATTATAGACCTCATTCCGGAATGGATTGAGGCTATTTATGTTCCTGGAGCAAGCAGATGCCCTTGGGCTCTACTAGCATGAGACAGGACATATGGAGATGTTACCGGGCCCGCTCGAGCAAATCGATGATGAACGGAAAGACAATGATACAGTGAAGTTATTAGTGAGATGATGCACTTTGTCAAGTATAAATTCCTTTGTGTATGATTTATTTCCTTCAATAGCATCCCAATTATTCCAAGATAGGTTTAAGATTATGCAACAAAGCCAATAATAATTTAAAAACTAAAGTCTATAAAACATTATTAAAACTCAATTCAAATTAATTTTTCAATAGATTGATTGTTTATTTTAATAAATGTTTTTGAGCAATGTTAAGCAAGAGATTAAAATATGATTAAGACATTGTCCTTGGCCATAGTCATCATGAATTTACACAATCAATAGTCAAGGCTGACTACATTGTATGTCATAAAAAAAAGAATATTATACATAAGAGAGCAATTGAATGGAAAGTGTGTGAAAGGAATAGGTTTTTAGTTCTATTTTGAAAGATGGGAATTCAATAAGTAGCTGTGATATAGAGAATGCATTTCTAGAAGAAATTAGTTAAATCAAGATAGTAAGATATACTCTCTTCTCATATTCAAAGTGAAAATCATGAAGTTTTCATATACTTTTATCATTTCTAACAGTTTAGGCAAAAATTAAGACTTAATATATTTAAAAACCTATTAAATGACACTGAAGTTACTCAAATATTTTTAAAATATGGAGCACAGTCACCTGAGGCAAAATTCAAAGTTCATGGCTTTTACTAGCTTCAGATACACAGCTTTGGAAAACACCTGAAAATTTATTTATTTGCATGTGACTAGTTATCTTAGTGGAAATTTGGCTGCAATTACATTATAGCATAAATATAAAAATTGGGATAGAATTGAACGAATGTTATAAAAGTCTGTGCAGAGAAAACATTTTATAATTTAACATGAATATAAAGGAAGATTTTTACATTTGTAGCAAATCTTTCTGGTAATTTGTTCATGGACACAGACACAAAAAGGGCTTACTCTTAGCTCTGTGCTTAGGGATCATGCTTGGTGGGGATACAGGGATGAGTATGTGGTCCAGCCTTGGTTCACCTGTACAAGGCAAGTTCTCACTCACTTTATGTATAAGATTATTGACATGAATAAAAGATTACAGCCATTTTCTTTGTCAGGACTGATTTACCTGCCTGAATGTGTTGATTGAGCTGGTACTTCCCTCTTTTGTTCAGTTAGAAAACTTACCACATACATTTTCTATATTTAGTGATCACTTTATACCAGACTTTTCTAAACCTGATGCTAGCCACACTGACACTGTTGATTCAACAAAGAATTATCTAATTCAAATGTTAATAAATCTGATATTGAAAACTCATGAGACGTGTTCATTTTTTGTAACAACACAGCTTATACTGCTGTGAAGTTTGTGATTCAGGCTTTGGGAGAGGTCAGTTTTCATGAAGGAAATGAGAACGGACATAAGGATAAATATGTATCTAATTTAAAATCACTTGTAATCCTGACTAAATGGCATTCTTTTTGTTATTGTCATGCCTTAGACAGTCATTATAAATCAGTGATAAAATTCTCTTTCATCCCTAAATATGTTCAGGTTAAGTTCTAAGTAAGCAACTGTTTTACTGTTTTTTAAATATATATTTGAAAATAACATTTGAAAATAAACATTTCCTTCAAGAAATGTTTAGAAAGAAAAGGGACTCATTTTTTTAATGTTATTATGCTACTTATGTGATAGAATATATTCTTGGATTTAGGAATTCAAGAATAAACAATATTTGTATATGATTGTTACATTTTTTTTAAATGTGTGACATTTTAGATGTGGTTAATCAGATCAAAACAAAAAAATGCAAATAGCCCTGATTATCTTTCAACATTGTAAATTGAAACACCAAGTTGTTTTCCTTTTTTCCCCCTCTCCTTTTTTTTGCTACTTTCAGAGGTGCTTAGGATTAACTCCTGACTCTGTGCTTAGGAATCACTCCTGGTGGTGCTTAGAGGATCATAAGCAGTGCTATGGTTTGGACCCATGTTGGTGATTGATTACAAGGCGAGCAAATTTTCCCCTTAGTCTATATATCTGGTCCCCAAACACCAAGTTTTAAAAATCATTAAAGAATGGCATACAGTAAATGTGGTAGAGTATTAACTGTATAATCATCAAAAGAGATGAAGTAAATGAACATTCACATAAACAACAACAGAAACAAATTTCAAGGAAGAATGCCAAGAGAAATAACAGGATGTTGGTATTACATTGCTAGAAAAAGAATTAGAACCACAGAAACAGAAGCAATATTAGAATGCCTCCTTTTTTTTTTTTTTCCTTCTTACCTCCCTCCCTTCCTTTGTTCCTTCATATTTTTTCTTATTGAGGTAAGGTTGATTTCCAACACTGCATGTATTTATTAGTATAGGTTCACACTTCATTAAATGTAACTGAAGACCCACCAGAGTACTTATATACCTTCCACTATAGTCCATTGGACCCACTTCTGCCTTTGCTGTCACACCGTTTTCCTGTCTGATGGGCTGAGTGCTTTAGTTCTCCAGAAATTAAGGTTTTGTTTTCGTTTTTCTCCTTTGATTTATTTATAATCTGCCTCAATTATTTTTATTTTACTAAGAAAGGTGTCTAAAATAATGTATCACATACTGTTTATGTTACCATATTCTCTGATTTTGCAGGAGAAATTTTTAAAAAAATTTTTATTATACCACCGTGAGACATACAATTACAAAGGTGTTCATAATTGGTTCTTGGTAATACAGTATACCAGCACTCATCCCTCCACCAGTGCCCATTTCTACCACCAATGTACCCCACCCCTTCCCCGCCCACCCCCAAGGTGCCTCAATAGAGGTGCCCCCATTTCCCTCTCTTTCTCTCTCTGTCTCTCTCTCTGTCTCTGCATCTCTTTCCCTCTTCTTTTACACATTGGCTAGCCCTGCAGGTATTTAGAGTTTATCACTTAAGTCTCTTTGTGTATATTCAATGGTGAGTTTTAATCTGCCTTTACCATTTCCCAGATTTAGTAAAACACTGGTATCTATTTATATCCTATTAATGAATGCAGTCATTCTATATCTGTCCTTTTCCTTCAGACTAATTTCACTCAGCATGATAGTCTCCATGTCCATCCATTTGCAGATAAATTTCATAATTTTGTCTGTTCTGACAGCTGCATAGTATTCCATAATGTAGATGAACCACAGTTTCTTTAGCCAGTCCTCTGTTCTCGGGCATTTAGGTTGTTTCCAGATTCTAGCTATTGTGAATAGCGCAGAGATGAATAAAGAAGTACAGATAGTGTTTCTGCTATGTGTTTTTCGGTCTCGGGTATATTCCCAGGAGTGCTGTTGCTGGATCAAATGGGAGCTCAATGTCTAGTTTTCGGAGGAATGCCCATATTGTTTTCCCAAAGGGGCTGGACCAGAGGGCTCTCCCACCAACAGTGGATCAGAGTCCCTTTTTCCCCACATCCACGCCAGCACCTGCTGTTCTTGCTGTTTTGGTGTGTGCCAGTCTCTGTGGTGTGAGATGGTACCTCATTGTTGTTTTGATTTGCATCTCCCTGATGATTAAAGATGAAGAGCACTTTTTCATATGCCTTTTTGGCCATTTGAATTTCTTCTTTTTGGAAGCTTCTGTTCATTTCTTCTCCCCATTTTTTAATGGGGTTGGCTGTTTTTTTTTTCTTGTGAAGGGCTGCCAGTGCCTGATATATCCTGGATATTAACCCCTTGTCAGATGGGTATTGGATGAATATCCTGTCCCACTCTGTGGATTTTCTTTGTATCTTGGTCACCGTTTCTTTTGAGGTGCAGAAGCTTTCAATTTTATATAATCCCATTTGTTTATCTTTGCTCCCATTTGCTTGGTCAGTGGTGTGTCGTCTTTAAAGATACTTTTAGTTTCGATGTCATAGAGCATTTCTCCTATGTTTTCTTCGATGTACCTTATAGATTCATGTCTGATGTTGAGATCTATAATCCATTTTGATCTGACTTTTGTGCATGGCATTAGAAGAAGGTCTAAGTTCACTGTTTTACACGTAGCTGCCTAGTTTTCCCAGCAGCATTTGTTGAAGAGGCTTTGCAGGAGAAAATTTTAATAATTGTTGCCAGTATTATAGAAATTTATGATAAATTTATGGTGAAAATACTGAAGTGGTAGTATGTTTTAAGAGAATGAATAACGTATTTGAAAACCACTTGGACAAAATTATATCAACATTTCTGTTCCCACATTTAGAACTTTCAATAAGTTCCATCAGTTCTTTCCTGAATTGTGTAGTTTTTCCAAATTTTCTTTCTGTCTTCATACTTTGTGCTATCCACCCATTCTCTATAATTGCTATGGATGATTTTTAGATAAAATCTGTTGCTGGATTTTTATTGTTTTCATGATAAAAAGCAAACTTTAGTAACAGCTTATTAGACTCTAATATTAGCTTTGTTACTTAGTTGCTGTATATCACTTCAGAAATTGGCTGGACCGATAGTACAGGGTGTCGGGTGCTTACCTTGCCCACAGCCAAATTGGGTTCCATCCTCAGCATCCCATATGGTTCCCAGGCACCCATCCCTTATGGTCCCCCAAGCACCGCCAGGAATGATTCTTGAATGCAAAGCGAGGAGTAACCCTTGAGCTGGGTGTGTCCCCAAATAAACAAACAAACCAAAACCCCAAATTGGAGTGTTGTCAAATTTCATTTAATCAAAGTCCTTGTTCATATCACAGTGGTCAGTGCAGATTTGCTTTTTTTAATTTTACTTATGCATTTCCTCTACTGATTCCTATTTCCCAATTTGCATTTTATTAACCACTCTATTTCGTTGTATTTAATATTCATCTTAAAATAGTTTAAAAACAAGACATAGAAAATGCTACCACTATTCTCTATTCTTTTCCCTTTGTATCACTCGCTTCCCGAACTTTGTTGGTCTCAATTTTGTTATCAATGCCCACTGATTTATAACATATATATATATGTATATATATAAAAAACATATATTTTCTGAGTCAGCAGTTCCCTAATATAAAAGTTGTATTACATTTGTTAGCTTAAATTATTTTATGTTTTTTAAAATATCTTACTATGTTCCAATAATTTTATTCTAATTTTTACATGATGTATAGTACTATTTTATATGTCTATCTCCTAATGATTGATGCTTGTCCCTGGCATTATAGACAATACAGCAATGAATAGCCTCATGCTTGCTTTCACATTTTTATAGCTATGTTTTTCATGAGTTTGTGTATTAGTATATGCTGGTAAATGCTTATTACATGATCCTTGTAAGAAAAGAAGTGTAGTATAATTATATTTATTATAAGATTTACTATTATGGAAAATTTATAGCAAAAAGGTTATATAGAGTAGTAAAATATTTAATTCAGTAAATTGTTTTGTCATAAATCCAAGTGATTTTCACAGAATGCTTTCACTGATTTTTTGTTGAACTCTTATATCTTGGGCAAACCATAATTTTACTTGATAGATGAATATATTCTATGCTGACTACTGGTTGGTATTTTTATTATATTAACAGCAGATAGAAGTTAAAAATCACAGTCATATGTTGAAACTTATTCATAAGTGACAAAAACAACTATTTTTCTAAATCAGATAGTGTTTTGAAAATGGAAGAAACTTGATATTTACAATAAATAAGAGAATTTTTTGGGATTTGGGATTAGAGTGAGCAATTCTGTAAAGAATCTGAAAAAGCAAGAACTAGGTTTATATTGGGAACTATTAGAAAGTAGAGGGAAAACTTCTGACTGGGTATCAATAAAATTTTAAGTTATAGAAGGTGTGAATGGGATGAAGATAAAGCTGCAATTAATAAAGAAATTATTGTCACTCCTTTTGGGGTAGTGAATGTTAGGTATTTTTTTAGGTTGCATAATGATCATCTTTTTGTCTTTGTTTTACTTCAGAGTTGCCATGTTTGATGAGTTTGTTTTATTATTGAGGAACAAGAACATGCCTGGAAATGAGCTTCAAAGTGATTTGTAAACACTGAGGCTTTCTTTCATGGTGAACAGTAAGTCTCTAGTATCAGATTCTGCTTTTTTTCTTCTGTAAATCTTTGTTCTTCGTCCTTCTTGATCTATGTTTTCTCTTGCTTAGTATCATGACCTTAGAAGTCCTAACAACAAACATTTGGTTAAGTTTAATCCTGGACTTTCAGAGGATTATTAATCACTCAGTTTTCATTATAGTATACTTCAACATATTTTAAATGCATTGCTGTTCTTGACTCATACCTAAATTCAGGCTTATGTTAAATATTATTTACTTAAAAGCATTGTCTTTGCCAGAAAACTAATTTTCTGATCTTAATTTTATAGCCAATAATCTTATCCTCTCATATTATAAAGTATTTCTTTCCAAGCCATAATAAAATAGCATTATTTGCTATTTTGCAGCCTATAATGCATCACTTTATACAGTTTATTATGAAAGTTTGAAAACATGCATGCCATTTAGAGTTGTTGACTTGTATCACTTGTATCACTTGTCTTCCCATTGTTCATGGATTTGCTCAAACAGGCACCAGTAATATCTCCATATGTCCTGTTTCGAGCTAGGGTAGCTCAAGGGCATCTGCTTACTCCAGGAACAGGAAGAGCCTCAGACCATTTCTTCAGGTCATGGGAATGAGGTCTATAATTCTTACTGGTTTTTGGCATATCAAATACGACAGGGGTAGCTTGCCATGCTCTGCCTTGCGGGTGGTATACTCTCAGTAGCAGGCTCTCATCTCGTGCATTTACTGATGAATCAGGGAGAGATCGGCTTTTCTCTTGGGTGGAGCTCTGACAAGCTGTGGAGCCCTTCATGGTGTGGGGGTTCCTCTGGCTTCTTGTGAGGCTAAGCACCCACACAGCAGGAACTGCAAGGGGGTGTGCAGCATTTCACTTTCTGCATGAATCACAGCTTCTCCAGACACTCCATAATCACGGGCAGCAAGAACAAGAGTGACCAAGCTCGTTCTGGTTTTGGTCCTTCACGCTGATGCCCTGAAGTAGCTCCTGCTGTGGCATCATTGGGATGTTGATGCCATTATTATCATTATCAGGTCAAGGAGAGAAAAAACTTAAGAAATCAAATGGTAAAATAGTATCTCTGCAATTCACATTATATGAATCAGAGAATATTACCTGTTTTATGCCTGATAATCACTTGTATCACTTGTCTTCCCGTTGTTCAGATTTGCTAGAGTGGGCGCCAGTGGCGTCTCCATTTGTTGGGAATGAGGTCCATTATTGTTACTGTTTTTGGCATAATGAATACACCACGGGTAGCTTGCCAGTCTCTGCTTGCCTCTTTGTTCATCCCAGGGGGCCCTGTCCTTTTCTATGTCAGACCATCAACCATCCAGGGACCCATGGGGCAGAGCCCTGGATGTAGACAAGCCTGTCTCCTGTCTGTCATTTGTTGATGCAGCCAGGCACCACAACCACACTTGCAACACCTCGAGGGTCCATATGCCTGATAAAAAAATTAAACAAAATTTCAAATTAGACAATTAACCCCATTTATTATTTAATTCTTGAGTTGTAAAAGTAATATTTCAAAGAAAATACTGGCCAGAGAAGTGATCCAGCAGGTAGCGTCTTGAATGTGGCCGACCTGAGTTAGACCCTAGGTATCCAATGGTGTCCTGAGCACCTCCAAGAGTAATTTTTGAGTGCAAAATCAGGAGTTACCTGAGAGCTTGGCCAAGTGTGACCCAAAACAACAGAAAGAAAAAAGAAAAAAAAAGAAAATTTATTTAAATCATACTTTTCTGCAAGAGGAAAAACATTCGCTAAATAACAGATAACTGAGTTAGGAGGGGAATTTCTTTTAAGATCTTTTTAAGAGTTGTTGACAATTGGTAAATATTTGCTTAATCATCTTTGCACCACTCCCAATAGTTTCTATTCAATTCACTTAAAAAATGTTTGTTGAAAGTCTTTATTATATGTTTTTGTGATTCATACCATGTTTTTAAGTTATAAAGACATGTCATTAATGTACTTGTTTTATACATGTCTCCTTCCTAAACTCTAAATACTAAGTCAGTAGGTACCTTTTCAAACCATTTATTATATATTTTCCTCACTTTCCACCATCTGTTAATTTTGCTTCCAAGACTTACGTAATAGATATGGAATGGGCTTGAATAATTTGTTAAATTTCAACTATTATGAATAAGAAATGGAAAAGTTGGACTTTATTAGTATTCAAGGCTTATTATTAGAAGATATATAAAGGTTATATCAGTTTGTGTTATATCAGTTATAAAGCTATATCAGTTAGAAATTTCAATGGAAGAATTGATTTAAAATGTAGACTTGGGCTGATTATGAAATAATTTTAGATTAAACTGACTTTTTGAGTTGGTGTTACATAGGCGTGAAAAACAAGAAGTTGATGTGCTGAGACCATTGTAAGATTTAGGAATTTTGATTAATATGGGGATGCTGCTAAAATAATTCTGAACTGTATTTATAATTCATAAAATGAGAACCAAACCTTTCTATATCTAGTATTAACATTAAATCTTCTGAGATTTGTGACCCTGAGTAAGTCATAGCACATTGAATCTCCTATTCCTTACTTATACAGATTGGATTATTGGATAGATACCTCCGTAGGACTCACTTTATTCCTTCAGATAATGAACAGCTGGTTCTCATTTACCCTTCACACTTTTGAAGTCAAGATTATCTTTGTCTTTAGCAAATTGCAGTAGTCTCTATTGCTAGTTCATACAAAAAGGTGTTTACACTTACCATAATTATGTTCTATTTTAAGTATGTGTTGATCAAAGATAATTTAAGATGCCCTCTATTTTATATTTCTGCCTCCTGTTGAAAAGACCAACTCTTAACCGAAGAAAAGGACACTTAAACTGTTTCACAAGTATTGATTTAGATTCTGGGTCTTCAATTTTTATTAAACTTATTTTTGCCTCTCCATACATTATCTTTAGTTAGTATCGTTATTACTTTAAAAAATACCTTGATTTCTGCTTTGTCTGTCAGATTTTCTCATTTAGTATATATAATATTCTAGATGGACAATTCTATAATAAATGTGACTGAGCTTAAGAACTTGTTCCATCATTTTTCTTTCTGATTTGATGATGCAGAATTATTTTTTAAATGTACCATTTTTATTTAACTTTCTCTAATTATATACTCTTTTCACCTTCTTAGTAATAGTTTGTCCACCTGCCACTTCTTGACCAAAGGATATAAATGAATGTAGTAGCAGCTGTTCATATGAAAGTAATTGTGCATTATACCATTTTCCTCTATTTAGTGCTGAGATAGACATGTACAAGCAGAAGCACCAGTGCTATTTAATAACATACAGATAAAGGGCATATACATTTTTTGAGAGAAAAAATGGGGAGGGGAGAGTTGGGTCACAGCAAGCTTATATACTCTTGGCTCTATGGTTAGAGATCATTTCTTGTGGGCTCAGGGAACCATACTGGTTGATGGTATTGAATTTGGGTCAGTGAGT
This sequence comes from Cryptotis parvus, assembly GCA_021461705.1. Lineage (NCBI taxonomy): Eukaryota > Metazoa > Chordata > Mammalia > Eulipotyphla > Soricidae > Cryptotis > Cryptotis parvus. The sequence continues at coordinate 73,610 of JAJIBD010023797.1, read as the reverse complement.
TGCAAGACAAACATCTATACCCTCTGTACTATCTTCTCTGGCATGAGGTGAAAGTTTTGATGGAGCTTGTATCCCTAATTATTTCATTGAATTACCACACTGGTATAGACTTAGAGAAAATAAAAATAAAATTTTTATTTTTAAGTCATGGAAATGTTTTAAACATCAGCTGGAACCTTTCTCTGATATACTGTTAATAGTTATTGTATTTAAAACATTTTGTTGATATACTTACCCACTTATAACTTTCCTTCTTATAAATTTATGTATCTAAAATAATCTGATGCATTGGTTTGGAATAATATTTTAAAACATTAAACTTAATAGCATACAAATAAAAAGAATATCTGATTCCTCCCTTACCCATCCTAATACTTTCTCTTAGATTTTAAGAGTGTCTTCCTCTATCCAGCCAAAATAATTAGAATAAATCAAGAACAGAAGAGAAAGTCTAAGTAAAGTGTTAAAAAATAAAACAAAGAAAATCAATAGAAAAAAGAAAAGGAAGAAAAGAAATGTAGGAAGTCTAAGATTCAGGTGGAGAAGGAAGAGGTTCCCTGTTAAAACAGAATCAGAAAATGAAGAAATATATTCTTCAATATTTATTTTCTTGCTTGGATAAACTTGACAGAGCACCTGGCAAAGGAGAGAAAAACTGGAGAGTATTAAAAGGATAAGCTTGATTGGTTTGGATAGACAACCTTGCCAAAATTTCAGACAGTGTTTTAATTTTAATTAAAAGTCAGTGTTTGCCTATGAAGTGTTGATTCCAATTAAAATGTAATTCACTCAGTATATATTTTTAAATGCCCTCCTCTTTGATAACCCAATACCATTATAAGTATATACATAGTGAAAAACTTCAACAATTTGAAAGTAAACTTTCACTTTACATAGTAAAAAACTTCAACAATGAGCATTGATTTTTATTGTGAAAGAAAACTTTGCATCTATTCAAGGTAGGACAATTTAAAACACTTTGAAATAAAGTGTGTAGCAGGTAGGGCATTTATCTTGTGCATGGCCAATTTGGGTCTGATCCCTCCCTGACACCACATATAGTCCCCTGAGCATGAAGCCAGTATTAAGCTCTGAAAATAGCGGGTAGGATGCCTAAAGTCAAAAAATAAAAACCCTAGAAAAGCATTTTATTTAGAAGCACAATTAGTACTGATAACACAAAGACACACCTCAACGGTCTTTCTCCCGGCTGAAACCTTCACGTAATGGAAAACATTGTCCACATCTTTATAGTAAAATACAGTATTTTTTCTTGTTGTTTATAACATATCTGTCCTTAAATGAATGTTTCAATTTTTGTGTCCTAAAGTTAGAGAACATCTTAGATTTTGTTTCAGAATATTAAAGATCAAGCTGAAAATAAAACAGGTGGTTCATATTCCAACCTTAAGAGTCTGTCAGAGTCTATCTAGTGTTATTCTCAGCTGCTTGAAGCTAGAAAAATGGAAAATATGTATGGTAGAGGGCTATGATATGACTTATGTACAAGCTCTGGATTCAGTCCTAGCACTGCAAGACCCTGGATCTTTGAGCATGACAGGCTGTGGCCTCACAATAATTCCCCAAACTACATGGCATTTCATACATAAGTTACAAATGTGACAGGCAACATAGAACTGTAATCTTTGGAAAAGAAATAATCGCATATATATTTGGAATGCTGACTATGATTCTCATGTCAGTATTAACTATACTTTTACATCACAAGATACATTTTGTGTTGTGAACATTATTTTTTTGTTTTGGAGGCCATACCAGCAGTGCTCAGGGGTCATTTGTGTTTCTGCACTTAGGAAACTCCTGGCGAGACTTGGGGTACCATCTGGGACATTAGAGATTGAACCCAGGTCGGCTACATGCAAGGCAAGCATCCTACTTACTGTACCATCTCTCTGGCCCCAATATTGTGAATATTTTGAAATTTAAGATTGATTCATCCCTAAATAAGATGGTGCTATTTAACTTTTCTCCTAATCTACATATTTCCTATAGTTTAGTACTTATAACTGGATTCTAATTAAGATCCTACTTGTTTTTGTTTTTTTTTTTTTTTTTGGGACTGCACACAGTTATGGTCAGGCTTACTACTGACTCTGCACTCGGGGATAATTCCTGGAAGTCTCAGGGACCATGAAATGGGATGCCTGGGATCAAACCCGGGTTGGCTGAGTGCAAGGGAAGTGCCCTGCCTTTTGTACTATTGCTCTGACCCCTAAGATCCTGATTTTTAAAAAATAACTATATTTCATTGATAATTTTGCATACCTCCATGAAAAGCCATGATTATTTGAGTCCTGTAACACTGGTTCATTGTCTAGTTTTATTAATTCCTAATTGTTTCAGAGTACTAATTATTTGAGTTCTGTTATTTGTCCTTCAGTTAAGTTGTTCTATGTCTATCAAGATAAAAATTACCTTTTCAATGATTTTATTTCTTGGCTATTTAAACTGTTTCATTATTTTCTATCTTCCCCCCTCTCTTTTCTGGCTTCCTGCTCCATAGTCAGGAAAATACTCATTAGGCTTTTATCACTTAAAAAAATATAACAGGTTTCCTAGTGGAGTTGAAAAAATTGACTAAATATTTTTTTGTGTTTTTTTTAATTTTATTTTTTTTTTTTTTTTAATTAAAATATTGTCTTTATTTCACTAGATGTTTTTTTTTTTTTAACCTTCCATATTTATTTATTTATTTATTTTTTTTGTGATGATGATTTTTATTTATTTATTATTTTTTATTTATTTATTTTTTTTACAATTAAAAAAGTTCATGTTTGGGTTTTGGTCATACAGTGTTTCAGCACCCGTCCCTCCACCAGTGCCCATCTCCCACCACCAACATCCCCGGTTCCCTCCCCCTTCCCCAGCCCTGCTCCATGGCAGGTTCTTTATTTCTTTCCCTTTCTCTCTCTTTCTCTTTTCCTTCCCTTCCAGACTATGGATTACAGAACATACATTAAAAGGTTGTCATGTGTATCCTTTTGCCTCTATTTAATGCTCAGTTCTAGGTTGGCATTAGTACCCTCGACTATTGTTAGCACCCTGTTCCATTTTCTGTCTTACCTAAACTCTGACTCCCACACGTTTGTGATAATTTTCACCTTTGACAAGACCTCCTGATATATGTTTCACTTGACCATGGATATTGGTATCATAATATGTACATATATATTTATGCCATGCAAATAAATGCAGTCATTCTGTATCTGTCTCTCTCCTTCTGGCTAATTTCCCTCAACATAATCTTCTCCATGTCCATCCATTTATAGGCAAATTTTATGACTTCATTTTTCCTAACAGCTGCATAGTATTCCATTGTGTAGATGTACCAAAGCTTCTTTATCCAGTCATCGATTTTCGGGCACTCTGGTTGCTTCCAGATTCTAGCTATTGTGAATAAAGTCGGTGGCTTTCCTGTATACAAATAACGAAAGAGAAGAAAGGGATATTAAGGAAACTATTCCATTCACAATTGTGCCACAGAAAATCAAATACCTGGGAATCAACTTACCCAAGTATGTAAAGGACCTGTACAAAGAAAACTACAAGACACTGCTCCAAGAGATAAAAGAGGACACAAGGAAATGGAAACACGTTCCCTGTTCATGGATGGGGAGAATCAACATTGTCAAAATGGTAATACTCCCTAGAGCTCTGTACAGATTCAATGCAGTCCCTATGAGGATACTGATGACATTCTTCAAAGAAATTGACCAAACGCTCCTGAAATTTGTATGGAACAATAAACCCCCAAGGATAGCTAAAGCAATCCTCTGGAAAAAGAAGATGGAAGGCATCACCTTTCGGCAACTTCAAACTGTACTACAAGGCAGTAGTAATTAAAACAGCATGGTATTGGAATAAAAACAGACCTGTGGACCTATGGAATAGAATTGAGTATCCTGACACCCAACCTCAAACACATGATCATTTAATCTTTGATAAAGGTGCAATGAGTCTAAATTGGAGTAAGGGAAAGCCTCTTCAACAAGTGGTGTTGGGAAAACTTGGCAGCAACATGTAAAAAAATGAATTTGGACCTGTGTCTAACACCATGCACAAAAATCAGATCAAAATGGATTAAAGATCTCAATATCAGACTTGAATCCATAAAGTACATTGAAGAAAATATAGGAAAAACCCTCCACGACATTGAAGCTAAAGGCATCTTCAAAGGTGAAACATCACTAACAAAGCAACTAGAAGAAAGGATAAACATATGGGACTACATGAAACTAAAAAGCTTCTGCACCTCAAAAGAAACAGTGACTAAGATACAAAAAGCAGTCCACAGAATGGGAAAGAATATTCACCCAATACCCATCTGATAAGGGGTTAATATCCAGGATATATCAGGCACTGGTAGAACTTTACAAGAAGAAAACAAACAACCCCATCAAAAAATGGGGAGAAGAAATGAACAGAAACTTCAGCAAGGAAGAAATTCGAATGGCCAAAAATCATATGAAAAAATGCTCATCATCACTAATCATCAGAGAGATGCAAATCAAAACAACAATGAGATACCACTTTACACCACAGAGACTGGCACATATTCAAAAGAGCAAGAACAACAAGTGCTGGCGTGGATGTGGGGAAAAGGGGACACTCATCCATTGTTGGTGGGAATGCCGGCTGGTCCAGCCTTTCTGGAAAACAATATGGACTTTCCTCCAATGACTAGAAATTGAACTCCCATTTGACCCAGCCATACCACTCCTGGGAATTTTTTTTTAATTTTAAAGGGCTGGTTTTAAAGTGCCTGCCATAGAGGCGGGCTGGGGAAGCAGGGAGGAAATCAGGGGACATTGGTGGTGGGAAACAGGTCCTGATGGAGGGATGGGTGTTGGAAAACTGTATGACTGAAACCCAAATATGAACATCTTTGTAACTATATCTCATTGTGGTAAAATAAAAAAAAAAAAGTACTATTACAACTTTGGAAACACATTGGAGTCTTAATCCTACTCAGTTAACTTGTGTGTTAGAGCTCAAGAAAAAAAAAATTGCATATTATTCCTAGAACCCATTCAAAGACACATAGACTATTTCACTTATTTATTTCTCTTCCCCCTCTATTATTTTTAGACAAATGTAAATATTGCAGCTGTAACGGTTTTCTTTCTTCTAGAAGACAAGTTCTAAGAATAAGAAACCCTAAAGAACCCAAAACCTAAGAACAAGAATCCTAATCCTGACTCTCATCCACTGTTGGTGGGAGTGCCGACTGGTCCAGCCCTTTTTGAAAACAATTTGGGCATTCCTCCAAAAACTAGACATTGAGCTCCCATTTGATCCAGCAATAGCACTCCTGGGAATATACCCGAGATCCCGAAAAACACATAGCAAAAACACTATCTGTACTTCTTTATTCATCTCTGCGCTATTCACTATAGCTAGAATCTGGAAACAACCTAAATGCCCTAGAACAGAGGACTGGCTAAAGAAACTGTGGTTCATCTACACTATGGAATACTATGCAGCTGTCAGAAAAGATGAAATTATGAAATTTACCTGCAAATGGATGGACATGGAGACTATCATGCTGAGTGAAATTAGTCCGAAGGAAAAGGACAGATATAGAATGACTGCATTCATTAATAGGATATAAATAGATACCAGTGTTTTACTAAATGTGTGAAATGGTAATGGCAGACTAAAACTCACCATTGAATATACACAAAGAGACTTAATTTTAAACTCTAAATATCTGCAGGGCTAGACACAATGTGTAAAAGAAGAGGGAGAGAGATGCAGAGACAGAGAGAGAGACAGAGTGAGAAAGAGAGGAAACAGGGCTACCTGCTGTTGAGGCAGCCTGGGGATGGGTGGGAGGGTGGGGGTACAATGGTGGTGGAAATGGGGCACTGGTGGAGGGATGGGTGCTGGAATACTGTATTACCAAGAACCAATTGTGAACACCTTTGTAATTGTATGTCTCATGGTGGTATAATAAAAAATTAAAAAAAAGAACCCTAATCCTAAGGAAAACAGGGTATAGATTATATTGGGATGGGAAATTAATCAATTTTCATTAGAATGGAGTTTTATCAGGCATGTCGATTTCTCAAAATAAAACAATGTTGAAAGACTAAGAGGGAGAACCTGATCTATGTTTTTTGGATTCAACCAAGGTAAAACGCAGAGAAACCAGGGTTGGAGAGATAATACATATAGTAAGGCACTTGCCTTGTGTGCACTTGACCTGTGATTTGACCCCTGGTACCCCATTTGGTCCCCTGAACTCTGCCAAGAGTGATCCTTGAATGCCCAGCAAGGAATATACCCTGAAAACCGTCAGGCATGGTTCTAAAACAAAACCAAAAAAAAAAAAACTCTCCAAGTCTTTACCAAGTTTAATAAGCAGTCTAGCCTTGCATGCAGAAGACCTGCATATGTTCTGCAGCATCCCATATGGTCTCTGAGCTGAGAGCCATGAATAAACCCTGAGCATTGCTGGGTATGGTCCCCAAGCAAACAAACATACAAACAAATAAATGGAGCAATTCTGTAGTTCTAGTCTTAAAATTGGAGTTAGTGAGAAAATGTTATAACCTCTATAGGTCCTAAGATGAAGATATTATCAAAATCAATGGTGAAATGTCAGTGGCTCAAAAATAATTGATTTTAAGATATTGAAGAATCAGAAAATTGTTTTCACCAAGTCATTTATTTAAAATTTTGAAAGGAATGATGTGGAAGGAAGAAATTCTTAGAATGCTGAAGTGATACACAGGTATTAATTTATTCCTGTGGTGCCCCAATTTGTTTTGGATTTGGAGGATGTGTATATTTGTTACTGTTTTGTTATAAACAAACATTATCATTATTATTTTGTGTTGTGTGGCCACAAATATTGACCCAAGTTCAATACCCAGGACCTCATATGGTCAGTGCCCTGAACCCACCAGCTAAGCACAGAGCCTGAGCACAGAAGTAAGCCTTGAGCTCTGATGGGTGTGCCCCACAAGCAAAAAAAGATAATTGTTTTGAGGGAGGCCTAGGAAAATAGTATAGGAGGTAAAATTTTTGCTTGAAGATGGCATACCGTGGTTTGGATTCCTAGCATCATATACAGTCTCTGAGCACTACCAGGAGTGATCCCTCAGTACAGAGCCAAGAATAAGCCTTGAGCATCTCCAGATATGGCCAAAAGCAAAATAAAACAATGAAAAGAAATTTATTTGAATATTTACGGTGTTCTAGCATTAAATAACTATGCTCATCAAATTGGGAATATTAGAATTAAATACAAGTGAGCAGTGTGGACTCCAGAACTTGGCAGAACTGTGAATCACATGTGCATAATCATCAAAAAAGATGCCCAAGGTTTTATTTTTAGATTCTGATTTTAGCTTATAATTAAGATTTTTGTATGGTACCTTTCACAAGATAAAATATCTTTTTTTTGGGGGATAAATGAAATATTTTGGTCAGCTTTTGTGAAGTGAAATTTTAATATTTAAATATTTATAGGACTAATACATATTTAAAATATTTATAGGACTTATTTGAAACATTGCATGCTTGTTTTTAATGAAAATTGATCTCTACACAGATCTTCTAATTAAGGAAGTTTTATATTCTAAGTATACTAGAACTTATCACCTGTCACTTGTCTTCCTGTTGTTCATCAATTTGCTTGAGCAGGCGCCAGTAACATCTCCATTCATCCCTGTCACGTGCTAGTGTAGCAAATGGCATCTGCTCCCTTCAGGAACACAAAGAGCTTCAAACCGTTCGTTCAGGTCATGGAAATGAGGTCTATTACTGTTAACTGTTTTTGGCATATCAAATATGACATGAGTAGCTTGCCAGGCTCTGCCGTGCAGGCAGGATACTCTCAGTCGTAGGTAGGTTCCCAGTTCTTTTTTTTTTTTTTTTTTGGTCACACCCGGCAATGCTCAAGGGTTACTCAAGGGTTACTCCTGGCTCTGCACTCAGAAATTACTCCTGGCGGTGCTTAGGGGACCATATGGGATGCCAGGAATCGAACCCGGGCCTGTATGCAGCGGCCGTGTCCAAGGCAAACGCCCTAACCGCTGGACTATCGCTCCGGCCCCCTGTAGGTTCCGTTCTTGCATTTACTGATGTACCGCAATGGGGAGAGCCAGTAGCAGCTCTGCCCCATGTATCTTGTATCTGTGTCTCTGATTCACAGTTGACAGTCCAGGAGCAGTTCGTGGGTGGGTCCACTGACCCTCCTGGGGGACAAAGGTGGGGAAAGGGACCCCAGCTCCATCTCCACAGAAACCCACGGAAGAACATGACACCAAAAATAAAAATATAAAATGACTCAAATATTTTGTTTCAGTCAAAATACTGACTGAAACCACTCTCCTCCCTCCCCTGTCTCTCGCTTCTCCTCCTCTCCCTTTCCCCACTCCCCTTCTAGATAGTTCCCTCCCTTCTTCTTTCTTCTCTTCTCTTCTCCCCTTCATTCTTTATTTTCCTTTCATAATTTATGTTTGAGTCACACATCAGGCTTACTCTTGGCTCTGTACTCTGGGATCACTCTTGGCAAATCTCAAATATGTGGTGTTGGGGATCAAGCCAGTATTGGCTACATGCCAACTATACTATGTCTCCATCCCAGAAAAAAAAATTCTTATGATTATGTACATTGCAGGGATTAAGTCAATTTTTCATTTTTTTCATATTGGACTTTTCAGAATAGCAGCAGAGCTAAGAGATAGTAGAGGGGTTAAATTATTGCCTTTCATGTGGCCAACCTTAGATTGATCCCTGGAATTGTATATGGTCCTCCAAGCACTGCAAGAAATAAGCTCCTGAGTACAAATCCAGGAACAACCCCTGAGTACTAATAGGTATGGTCCATCCCCTCTCCTCAAACTCCTCTCCCCATCCCCCAAAAGAAAGCAAGATGAGGTAAAACCAGAGTAGTACCACTCCGTTTCCCTAGACTGTGCTGCAGAGTCATCTCTGCATAATAGAGATACAAAATAAGGAATCCATGTGAGCCTTTATGTTTGATGACAAGGATTAGTACCATAACTAATTTTTTTTTCTTTTGTTTTTATGCATCTCCATCACTAATTTTATTTCTGTATATTTCTGAACAGATGCTCTGATTCTCATCCTCATATGGCTTGTGTATAACTTACCAGACTCAATACTCTTATCCCCACTTCCATTACCTACGCTTTGCCTCTGCATTTTGTCTTTATCAAAATTTCTGGCAGTTTCAATCTCTTCATAAAATCTATCTTCTTAGGACAAAATGATTTATCATTATTATGCTAGTTTTTCACGTAGTGACTTGGCTTTCTCCTGTCATCTTGTGCCTCTGAGCCTAATAAATTTGAATAGGGGCCATATTTGTTTCTCTCTGTTGTATTTAGAGGGGTTGTAACTTCCTCCTTCCAAATATGCATTTATCTTTGAAGCTTCTCGCATCAGAATTTGTCACTCGCTGTTATTTCTGTTAGCTACACACTGGCATGTCTCACTAAATCATAGAATTTCTAAGTAGAGGTTCACTATCACTTTGTTTGGTAGAACAAATATACTATTTTGATGATTTTAGTATCCATATAGATTCAAGTAAATGAACTTTCCAGCTCCCTGTCCTAGCTTATAAGTTCTCTGGGTTTCCTTTGTTTTCTATTTTCCACTGTAAATCTTTCAACTACACTCATATTCTTACTTAAACTTGCTGTAATCAACAACTGTCTTGCTTCCTCCATAACTTTAGTTGTAAGCATCCTAATTTCTTATTTACATTTTATTGTAAAAAATTTTGTCACTAAAAAAAGTTTTAAGAACCTTTGTACCTTCTGCTTAGTTATTAACATTTTACTATATTTTTACCTCTCTCTTTGTTATCAATCTGTGTATACTTGTTAATCAGTTTTATTTGAGGTGCATTTATTCATACATTTGTTCACAACTACTTTAATTATCTCTGACATATGCACATATACACTAACATAAGCAATTATTCATATTTGTTTTGCCACTGGGCTGTGATCTTCCTCAGTTCATGCAAATATCTGCTTATATTTGTTCACTAGTCACTTACAGAGGGGTATTTAGGGGGTGGTAAATAAATACTAGTTTACTAAATGAGGTTTTTGTTTTATTCTTACAGTAATCCTAAACTATCACTTAAGAATTTATGGTAAATTCCACTTAGTCACTCAAACATAAAATTAGATTATCTCAGTAAATCAAGCAGGCAATTTTGTCAGTATACCGGGGCTCTTAGACTTGAGTTCAGTCATGGGAGGCATTTTTTCTGGAAACACTTTTCTCACACTTCACTACATCTTAGAGAAGTACAAAATTGAAAATTATTGCTTGAGAAAAAGGCATAATACTTAATTGCTTCGTTTTTTTTCAGGAAGGCATGCTTATTATTGTCTTGCATTTATTTTCTACTATTGCTAAGAAGAGGGCAATATATTTAGCTTAGCATGCCTAGAATCATTATGGCCATAGTCTCTTAATATAGAATTACATCCAGAAAATGCTTTACCTTTGAGCTTAGTTAAACAAGACCATATAATGTATAGAAGAAAGATGCCATTAAGGAATGAAATGTTCCAGTCAATTTTTATTAAATGGCATGTATTTGTTATTCAATAGTCTGGACGTAACTTGATTTTGCTTTTTAGAAATCTGTGTTGATTTTCCATGGTTGCTTATTCTATGAAATTTACTGATGTCACCATGTTAATAAGAACATTAGGACTTGGTAGTATAGAATACTCCCAACAACGTAATTTGATCATTTATCCCCCCCAAGAGAATCAGTCAGCATACTTACTGAACATATGTAAGGAAAGCAGAGTGTTGAGAGTCATTTACAGGATGACACTATCCACTCTGCTAAACAAGAAGCATGTGTTGTAAATGTGAACCTTACATAATAAAAATAACACCTTTTAAAACACAAATATAATCATAAAACCATCTGTTTTGTAATCAGCTTGCAAAGTACATCTGGCATTGCTCTACTGCTTCACCAAATTGTTCCTAAATGCGTTTTGTAAACAAAGAGCATACAGATAGTCTGTAGATTGAGAGACTAGATGTGCAGATGGTTTTCTTTAATACCTTTACTAATCACAGCCTCAGAGTTCTTAATTAAGCTCTTTCTATATGCAAGTAACTGTTACTGTTGAAAAAACACTTAATGATTAACTGAGTGTTTGAAGGACTTGGTTAAGCGATGATTTCAATTTACTTGTAAAGGTTGAATATGATTTTATTTCTACTTCATTACTTATTCCTTTAAAAGGCAATCCAATTAAATATAGTCCTTATACAGATACAATATATTTCATATAGCAATATTAGTGTAACTAGATGATGATAATAATAAGCTTTTATTATCATTAACATCTAATAGTTATTGTTTCTTTAGTAACAGCAACTTTTTGAATTGGAAATAATTATTTTTTGGCTGATCACTACTTCATATGCAATTTTATATATGATAGATTAAAAGGCAAAAAATTATACATATTAGAAGGTTATTTTTAAAATTACATGAATGACTTTATCCTAACCATTCTCCCTTTAGAGTTTGGATTGTTTAATAAGTGTTTCAAGATTTACATTTGTATTGTGTCCTCTGATCAATATTGTTATTTTAAATACAATTCTATTCTTGTTGCTTTCCTGGAAGAGAGGAAGGAGTATTTTCATTATAATATTTTGCCAACTCCCCAAGTCAGCATTTTAAAATGTTCAATTTCTTGGAGTTGGGGGATATAGCTCAGCAACAGTGCACTCGCCTCGCATGTATCATTCCTGTACTTGATCTCTGACACTACAAAAACAAACAAAAAGCCAACTTTTTAAAATACTCAATATTTATCCATTATTGATGGCAATGTAGACAAATACTAGTGCTCTATTCATATGTAATCATATAATGTTCCAATATTATTTTCCTAGATACCTAGTGACATGTATTCAAAAGCAAAATGTTTAAACCCTCTGATATGACAATCTTCTATAGTTACAAATACATTTTGACAATGTATACAGGTATATTTACAAGTTTATTTATTGTAATCTCATTTGAAAATTGGTAAAAATGAGATCCCAAAAATAATTGCCTAATAAAGGGCACAGTAGATAAATTATAACACATCCTGGTGTGTCTTCTTACTGAAAGGAACCCTGTACTATCAAATGATTATAAATGTTCCCAAATAAAAAATACAAAACCAAACACAAAAACACTCTTACGGTGTGTCTACATGCTTTTAAAATCTGTTTTGTTTTCTTTCTTAGGGTTTGATCAATAGAGAATTTTATCAATGTAAATGGCTCTATTATACCTAAAAGTACTAAAATATGTGTATATATAACTATTGTAAACTGAAAATAATTGTCCTGTTGCTTCAGCCCTAACTGCTACTGTTTTGAAGCCTAAACAATTCTTATAAAATTTTATGTTTTACCTTGACACATATACCTCCTTCTATTATTTACTAATATTTTCTCTTAAAATAACTCTTAAGAGGAAGAAAAGAAGCAAGTGAGTTGGAGAGACTCTACAGTGATATAGTTGCTTGCCTTATATGCTACCAATTCCATTTCAATGACCAGTCAACATACGGTCCCCCAAACACCTCCAGGGAGTGATCTCTGAGCTCAGAGTAATCCCTGAACACAGCAGGGTGTGGTCCCACAAACAAAACAAAACAAAGCATAATCTAAATTAAAGAGCTGAGGAAAGTCGATAGATAATATTGTATATGATTTTCAGAGATTCAACATGTTCTGGATATCATGCAATGTTTAAAATTTGTTAAATATTTTGCTGATATTGATTTTAGAAAAAAATTTTTGCTCTATATATTAGTGTCTAAATGTAGAAATTAATTATTATCTATGCATTCTTCAGTAATGCATTTTATTTCTATAAAATAAGGTGCTGAATTTTTAAAAACTGTTCCAATGCAGGATTTTCATGAACTTGGAATCAGCTACTCATGGTAATATTCTGAAGAGATTAGACTTAATAACAGTAGTTAAAACAAATACCACTTTTCTACAATTACAGAAATTTTATCTTACTGTGTTTAGTTTGACCTACAGTAAAATATTTTATAAGCAATATTAGCCATTAAAATGAGATTTTATGTGTATTACATATTTTTTATGAACTAAGAGTATACATTTGACATTTAACTGTATCTTACACTAAGATGATCAGTTTGGTAACTCAATATAAATCTGAGTCCTGAGAAAGGGTCATATTCTGTGAAAAAACAGATCAGGAATCTCATACTCGACATATCTACAGAGATTAATACAAGGATTAAAGCACAAATCTTGAATGCTGCCCACCCAGGTTTAATTTTCACTGGTCCCTGCAGGATGCAGTCTGGAAGTTTGTCCCCGAGCAGTGAGAACCGCAGGGAGGGACTTTATGAGAAATTCTTGGGAGGCCCTTCCTCAGTACCCTCAAAAGAAATTTATTCTAATCCCAAATTTTCTTATATATAAATTGAGAATTTATAGATTCTCAATTTGTAAATTCTCAAACTGTATATGGTTCTTGTAGGCACTAAACGAGATAATTTTCATAGTTACTGGCATATTGCTAGAACACTACATAAAAAGATATTATTTTATATATTGGTAGTGAAAATAAAGTAATTTTCAAATAATCATATGGTTCAAGAATATATTAATTATTCATGTGTAATGAAAGAATGAGTCCCTATTAAGACTATCATCACTATATCAGAAAACGTGACTTTAAGATGTAAATTCCAATTTAAGTAAACTTGTGGGATGGCAAGAGGATTCCTCTCAGATATGCTAGTCAAACAGGGAAGATGTAATTTATGTAGCTTAAAATTAGCACTATTTGATAATAGAGAAGACATGAAAATAAATTTTAATCAATGGTCCGAATTTCTTTAGATAATAGATACATGGGACAGAGCTGCTACCAGCTCTCCCAGTTGTGCTCCCTGGGCTCCACTGATCATGAGGCGGCCAGGAGGGAGGGCGACTTCCAGCCCAGGACCCCCCCATCCCAATGGAGCCTCGGAAGAATCCAGAGGAACCCCCACACCATGTTGTCAGCCTTTTTCATCAACCGGACTCCACAGAGCTCGTCCAAGAGAAAAGCAGAACTCAAGCCCGGCTTGTCAGAGTCCCACCTGACAAAAAAACCTATTTCAAGCCCAGGTATGCTTGAACCAGAGACAAATACACGGGGCAGAGCTGCTACCAGAGGAGGCGTCAATCACATCATGCCGTTTTCGACACTGGCAAAGAACTGTTCCTCGGAACATGCGACAAAAGAGGCATTGGTGGTGTCGGTGTCCTTGTCAACACAAACCTGGTCATGAGCATTGATTCATTTGAATGCCTAACAAACTGAATCAGATGATTACACTTGAATAGATGTGGCTCACTGCTGGCAGTTTCTATCTTCATTGTCTACGCACTAACATCCACCTACAAGGTAGAAGAAATTGAGAAATTCTACATGGAACTGGAGAAGTTCTATAAAGAAGACCACACCTTGTACAAGATCATAGTTGGTGATTTTAATGCCAAGATAGGGCCGAGAAGATCAGCTGAAGAACTCCACTTTGGGAACCCATGGCCTAAAATAGAACAAACAGGGTGAGAGACTCTCTGAGTTCATCATGTCCACCAAGACTATTCATGGGAACTCACAGTTCTGGAAGGCTGAATCTAAATGTTGGACGGGGAATCTCCTCGTGGACAGTTCCAAAATGAAATTGACCACATCATATTCAATCAATGGATTTGCCTGACCAAAGTTGCTATTGTCACAAAATTCCAAACAGGATTGGACCACTATCTCCTTTGTGCAAAATTCTACTTCACGGAATGAGGAGAAAGGGCTGCAAAGCTTAAGAAGAGAACTCCCAGAATGACCACCAACTGGGTGCTCTTTTCGCACATTGCAGCAACTTGGGAAGATGCCATAACTGATGACATCGATGAAGAATACAACTGACTGGTTCAGTACCTCCATGATTGTGCAAAGAATGCCGAGAGAGAGAAAACCACAAAAAGGATGCCTGTCTTCAAAATCTCTCGAGCTCATTCGCCAATGTGGCAAGACACGAGCCTCAGGCAACCACAGTTAACATCTAAGCTCTCAAAGCAGTGCAGAGAAGTGATAAAGTAAGACCTCAAAGAGAGAAGAGCAGAAATACTGGTTGTGCACCAGAAGCTGGGAAAAGCATTCACAACACCCGCCAGTCCTTCACCAACTATAAGACCAAGATGACTGTCCTCCAATGTCCTGATGGATCTATCACATATTCCAGAAGGCAATGGAAAAGATTATCCATGGCTTCTACTTGGATCTCTTCGATAGCCACATCCACCTGCCCACATACCAAATTCCGCCAGAATGGATATGTCATTTCCAACATTCTCCCTTCTGAAATCCGACATGCAATTTCGTTGGTAAAAAGCGAACAGCACCCAGCCAGGACAAAATTAGACCCGAACACCTGAAGAATCTGCTGTCAGTACTCATCAATACACTGGCTCAGCTCTTCACACGCTGTCTGAATGCAAGGTGCCCTCCCAATGGAAAACAAGACAGTTCTACTGTTCAAGAAAGCAGATAACCATGACATTGGCAACTATCGCCCCATCTGCCTGTTGTCCACCATCTACAAGCTGTTCACTCGAGTCATTCTGAACAGGATTGGCTGAACATTAGGTGAAGTCAACCATGCGAGCAAGCTGGCTTCCAAAAATGATTCAGCACAATCGACCATATCCACACGATAACCAAGCTCTTTGAGGTTTGTAGGGAGTTCAAGATGCTGCTCTGTCTAAAGTTCATTGATTTCAGGAAAAACTTTGATTCTGTTGAGACTGAAGCGGTCATTGAAGCCCTAGCCAAACAGGGTGTTCAAAGTCAATACACCAAGATCCTTTGTGAGCTGGCTTATGGATTCACCACCAGGATCTCACCATTCTACAAGGAAGTGATCATCGATGTCAAAAGAGGGGTTTGGTAGGGTGATACCATTTCACCGAAACTCTTTAGCACCACCCTTAAGAACGTCATGTGACAGTTAGAACGGGAAGGAATGGAGTGGAGATAGACAGTCAGCAACTACATCACCTCTGCTTTGCTGATGACATTGTTCTAATAACAGCAAATATTAGAAAGTGGCACAAATGCTGGCTGACTTTGACGTTGAATTTGGAAAGGTAGGCATACACATGAATCTCAACAAAACAATCACTTGATCACTTGAATCCCGTTATTCATCTATTTGCTCGAGCGGGCACTAGTAACATTTCCAATGGACCCTATCACGTGCCAATGTAGCCCAATGGCATCTGGTTGATTCAGGAATATGAAGAGCCTCAAACCATCCCTTCAGGGTCTTGACGGAGAAGTCTGACCATCTTGTAGGTGGGTGGCCACGTGATCTTTTGACATCCCATGGGATCCAGTCAGTAATGGCTCTAGTCCAGCGGTCAATTACCATGAATATTCTACCCACCCCTCTGAGAGAGCCCCACAACAAAACAATGTTTTTTGAAAAATGAACTAGTTCCAGATGTCCATTCACTCTCAATGGAACAAATATCTCTGAATGCAGCAGTTATGTGTACCTAGGTTGAGATCTCAACATGATGAACAATCTAGCACCAGAGCTGCGTAGGGAGGAAGAGAGCAGCATGGACTGCCTTCAAGAGCGGTGAAGGAAAGTTAAAAGGACAAAGAACCTCCCGGCTCTGGTCACATCTCTTCAACTCCACCATTCTCCTTGCATTAACATATGCCTCAGAGACCTGGACCTTACTAAAGCAGGATGAGAATGCTATTCATGTCTCCCAAAAGAAGAATTGAAAGAGCTATGCTTGGAATATCACACCTCACTCAAGTGAGAGAAGGAATCTGGAGTTCTGACCTCCATTGATGATCGAGAATCAGGGACTCTGTCTCATTTGCCAAGGCATTGAAAATCAGATGGGCTGGACATGTAATGCGAATTGGATATGACCACTGGACTAGAGCCATTACCGGCTGGATCCCACAGGATGTCAAAAGATCACATGTCCGCCCACCTAGTAGATGGTCAAATTTCTTTGTCAAGACCCTGAACGAATGGTTTGAAGCACTTTGTATTCCTGGAGCAAGCAGATACCATTACACTACACTGGCATGTGACAGGGACAAATGGAAACATTACTGGCACCCACTTGAGCAATTTGGCAAAAATGGGATGTCAAGTGATCAAGTGATCAATAGCTTGTGGCATTTTGAACTGCAATAATCAATTGGCTTTTGCAGCCTAACTATGACTCACTATATCCTTACTTTTCATTTTTAATCTTCTTCACATATCGTATTTGTTGTCTTCGCTATTCTCCACTAGCTTATAGTTGTCTTGTGTTGTTTATACATGTTAAAGATATATTTAATCCCTAAATCAACTCATTTTTCTGAAACAACTTAAGAATTGAAATGCAACATTTTACACTGATATACCATAAATAAAAGCTATTGTAATTATCATGCATAAACCATAATAAAATATAAAATCAAATAACAAATATGAACAGCATACAAAACAAAATTATAGATGGCAAGAGAAAACTTCTTTACAGTAATTGCTTTATAGACTTATTTCAGATATAGCATCTGTTTTATTATTCAGTTCCTCCAGAGAAGCATAAATAATTATAAGAAATAAACTTGGTTCTGTGTCCTCTCTCTTTTATTCTCTTCATGTATTATTCTTAGAGAAATTTAGAGAATACACCAAATGTTAAGAACAGTGATCATCGTAATATACATGCTTTGATGAAAAAGTTAGATTCTCAATCTTTCAGCTTTTCTATGTAATAAGTTGAAAATAAAATAACATTTTCCCCACCATTCTTGATTTCCTAATTTTTAAATATTATAAATAGTTCAATGAACTATTTAGACCATTAAAATCATCATATAATTGTAAGACTTAATGAATAATCAAAAACCACAGTTGTAATGGTGTGCTTTATTTATTGTATTAAAACTCCAACCATTGGGGGCCAGAGTGACAGCACAGCCGGGTAGGGCATTTGCCTTGCACGCGATCAACCCAGGTTCGATCCTGGCATCCCATATGGTCCCCCAAGTACCACCAGGAGCAATTCCTGAGTGAAGAGCCAGGAGTAACCCCTGAGCATTGCCAGGTGTGACCCAAAAAGTAAACAAAACAAAACAAAACAAAGCAAAACAAAACTCCAACCAATAACAAGATGGTGCTGAAACAATGTATGATGGAAACTCATCATACATTGGGTGAACATCATTGCAATTGTACCTCATGGTTGTACAATAAAAAAGTCATGAACATCTTTCTGATTTTATCTCATGATGGTACAATAAAAATTAAAAAAATTAAAAAACCATTTTGTGTGATTGGTTTTTTATGGTGATGTTTTGTTTTGTGCCCCCATCTGAATTTGCTCAGTACTTACTCCTGGCTCTGTGCTCAGGGAATCATTCCTGGCAAGATTCCGGGACCATATGGAGTGACAGGGATCAACCTGAGTCAGCTGAATGCAAGGCTACCCACTGTACTATCTCACTGCAGCCTGGAGTAATTTCATTTTTGGCTTCAAATCATCTGCACTTGAATTTGCTACATTGATAATAAAGATAATTTGAAACACATATTAAAATATGATTAAAACCTAAAATTTGGTGATAATGATACAGCTGGAGCTAAAGTGGAGAATGCCCGGTCACTTTGATATAGCTGTAGCTAAATTGGAGAATGCCAAATCACTTCAGCCAATTATCACACCCATGGAACAAGTAGCCAATCACAAAGGGAATGCCAGGGGTGGAGGTGGACAGCAGATAAAAGGGAGTCCCAATCTCAGAGAGGGGGGCCACTCCTGCAGGCTCTCCCTGTTTCTTTCTCTCTCTCGGCCTGCTCACTCTCTTGCCAGCTCACTCTCTCACTCTCCACATCAGGTAGTATGGCATGCAGGACCCAGTAAAAATAGGCCATGCAGGCGAGATACAGATGAAGGCTGGACTCGAAGGCCCAGGTTTTAGGCAGTACATGGGAAAATGTACACGGGATAGAGAGAGCAGCACGGGAACAAGACCTAACTATTGCTCACGGGAGTGGAGCAGTGCATGGGATAAGGCAGGGAGGTCATACACTGAATCAAGCTATGGTAGAGACAGGACCAGGACACCATCCATGGATAATGGAGAGGCTAGACATCTGGGGAGGGACCTGGAACCCTTTCTACAATAAACTAACTTTACTTCATCCAAGTTTTGTATGCATATCCTTCACGCAATTCTCAAGAACCCACAAGCACAGGAAAATCCACTTTTGTGTTAACCATAGAATTAACACTTCATTATCTGTTATATAATATTGAACAGTAATATGTATCTATCTATGTCGTGAGAAGTAATTTGCCTACAAAATGGCTATTACATTATACTTTTGTACATTATTCATTTATTATTCGAAGCTCAATTATAAAAACTGCTGTGATGGTAATGATGCTCATTTATTCCTTTAACTTCTGCAATAATCAAAAGAAATAATTCATAGTGAATCAACTGTAAATAGAACAATCATGTTTATATAAATACCTGCATTGTAATTAAGGTAATCTAAGAACCACAGGAACAGACCCTGTGTGTAGTCCTCTTTTGGCTTATGCAGCTACATTTATTTTATTTACTTACATTTTGTACTAAAGGACACATAAACATTATTCAAGAGCATTTATTTTTGTATGTGTGTGTTTACAGATTAATATTCACTAAACTTTTCTTTTAGTCATGGAAAATTTGATATTATTTTGTTTATTACGTCTTTAAATTAAAAAAATTAGTCACCATGAATCATAAAGGTTTTTATGTTTGGGTTTCATACACACAGTATTCCGGCATCAATCTCTTCACCAGGGCTCTTGCCCTCCACCAATTTCTCCAACTCCCCTTCCATTCCCCAGCCTATGTAAGCACTGTAATTATAAATTTTAGGCATGATGGCTTACATTGCTGTGACTGTTAGGATTATGTGCTTTTTTTTTCCATACACATTTTACCTCCTTCAGCACTTCCACCTCCTCCAGTGTGAGTAACTGTTTCCTACCATCAGTGTAGTGTGCTTTTTCCTTATTTTAGTGCACACCCCACACCATGTGTCAAGCTTTCTACTGGAGGTCAGTTAGTATGTTCTTCATTTCTACTAGATTTGGGCAGTTATTAATTCCCTACTATGTTTTTATATCCCAAATATATGAGAGAAATCATTCCATCTCAGCCTTCCTCACTCTGGAGAAGTTGATTTTAGAATAGAATTTTAAAGTTTATTGATTAATGTATCCATCACTCATCATTTAGTTATCTTTTTTAACTTGGAATATGCCCAGACATTGTATTAAGTAATAATAGTAACATTATAACCACTGTCCATATATACAAAGATCTTAGTCAAAGACAGGCGACTGATAGAGCAACACGAGCTGTAATGGGGCAGTGTGTTTAGTGTACAGGTTATTATGGGAGTTCAGGGATCACTTGATCACTTGAATCTCAGTTATTCATCGATTTTCCATTGGACCCTATCACGTGTCAATGTAGCCCAATGGCATCTGGTTGATTCAGGAATATGAAGAGCCTCAAACTGTTCCTTCAGGGTCTTGTCAAAGAAGTCTGACCATCTTGTAGGTGGGCGGCCACGTGGTTTTGACATTCCGTGGGATCCAGTCGGTAACGGCGCTAGTCCAGCGGTTGTCTCCAAATCGCATTACATGTCCAGCCCATCTGATTTTCGATGTCTTGGCAAAGGAGACAGCATCCCTGATTTTGGAATAGCGACGGAGGTCGGAGCTCCGATTCCTTCTCTCACTTGAGTGAGGCGTGATATTCTAAGCATAGCTCTTTCGATCCTCTCTGGGAGACCCGAATAGCCTTCTCATCCTGCTTTCATAGGGCCCAGGTCTCTGAGGCATATGTTAATGCAGGGAGAATTGTGGAGTCAAAGAGATGTGCCCGGAGCTGGAGGTTCTTTGTCCTTTTAGCTATTTCTTTGATGCCTTTGAAGGCATTCCATGCTGCTCTCTTCCTCCTGTGCAGCTCAGGTTTTAGGTCATTCATCATGTTGACTTCTCGACCTAGGTACACATAACTGCTGCATTCAGGGATATCTGTTCAATTGAGAGTGAATGGGGCCTCTGGAACTAGTTCATTTTTCATGAACATTGTTTTGTTTAGATTCAGCTGTAGACCTATATTCCACATTCTCGGTCAAAGTCAGCCAGCATTTGTGCCGCTTGGCTAATGTTTGGTGTTATTAGAATGATGTCATCAGCAAAGTGGAGGTGGTGTAGTTGTTGACCGTCTATCTTCACTCCCATTCCTTCCCATTCTAATTGTTGCATGATGTTCTTGAGGGTGGCACTGAAGAGTTTTGGTGAAATGGTATCACCCTGTTGAACCCCTCTTTTGACATCAATGATCACTTCCTTGTAGAATGGTGATCCTGGTGGTGAATCCGTAATACAGCTCATGAAGGATCTTGATGTATTGGGTTTGAACGCCCTGTTTGGCTAGGGCTTCGATGACTGCTTCAGTCTCCACAGAATCAAAGGCTTTCTTTAAATCAATGAACATGAGACAGAGCGGCATCTTGTACTCCCTACAAACCCCAATGAGCTTGGTTGCCATGTGGATATGGTCGATTGTGCTGAATCCTTTCCAAAAGCAAGCTTGCTCGCATGGGAGTGCAGGGAGAAGCAACTAAAGCAGTTTGGGATACTTATACATGAGGTGTTAATGAATTGCCAGCTAGCTTAATATCATGTTCATAAAATCAACAGGAGGCAAGAACAATTAAATCATTTAGTTAATTTACTAGAATCACTCTAGTCCAAGGTCCAGGGGCCATTCACAGATACTTTGTCCAGCAGTTGTAGGCCTAATGGTTTTGGTGATATTGTTATCAATGCCATACTTCTCAGGCCAGTTGGTGCTGAGGACCACCAGTGCTTGAAAACCCATATGTTGCTAGAGTAGAGATGGTATATGTGTCATTATGACAGGTGAAATTCAGAGACTAAGTAACTTGACTAAGATTCTAAATTTGATGGAATAAAAGGAGAAGACAGGTTGTTTTGATAAACAAATATTGAAGGACAAGGAGTTTTTAATGTGCTTTCTATTTGTGGTTTCAAATTCAACAGTTCCATGAATAACCAGTGAGTTCAAAGTAAGTATATTTGCCATATCTTTGTTGAGTTTTGGGGACCACTTCCAATTGAGGCACTTTATATTCTGTTTAATAGTCTTTATTTAAAGTCACTGTCCCCATCACAAGTTTTCTACTGTCATCACATTAGATAAACCTCCCCTTCTTTCTGTTCCTCACATTGCATTTTGGGTCTGTGTGTTGCCGGTTGATTTACTTTGGTTAATTATATTTTATATCAGTGAAACCATCTGATGATTGACTATCACCTCATGACTCATTTCACTTAATGCAGTTATGTGAAATTCTATCCATTTCGTTCCTCAAAGCATGATTCAATCTTTTTAATTTCTGAATAGTGTTTCATAATATTTTCAACAGTATGTCAGGCATTTTAGTCATGGGAATTGGGGATATTGCTAGAGTACTTAACTAAGATTCAATTATTCTTATAATAAACCTACTTTCAAATTGCAATTTCCATAGCTCATGTGTTGTTTTATAATCATGGCTTATAGTAGATTTGACTAGCTAAATAGGACAAGAATGTTCTCTTTACTATATTTTCATTTTGAATATGTTGCAGAGGATATTGTGCGTAATTTGAAGATATTAGGGCAAGGTTAAAAAGAAAAGTTGTTTTGTCTTTATTGCACATGAACTTGAATTTGTCTTTTTTTCTCTCTGGGATAATGATCATCTTTTCCCCGTAAATAGAGCATTCATATTTTTACCTCATTTAATTGAGGACATATCTCCATTAAATGCAGTATCTGACAAACAATTAAGTTTTCATTTGGTAAACGTGCTTCACACACTCCTTAGATAAAATGAAGAAAAGTCTGAAGATATGAACCCTCAAGAAGAATTTCCATAAACTTGAATCTGCTGAAAGATCATTTGGCAAAAATACAGTAACTTTAAGCAATTTTAAGAGTTTAAGGGTTGAATTGGGGCTTAGATAAAAATATGTGTCCAGCCAATAAGGGATTTAAAAGCTAAAAATAAGACAGGTATCTCCAGGCATAGAATTTTTACTTATTTTGCTATTATATTACAGTATGTAAGTAGTTTCATTTTACCCTGGGTATTAATTAGAAAGTGTGTTTCTCTTTGTAGTGTATTGACACAAAAACAGAGACATAGGTCAATGGAATAGAAAGAACACAGTAATGAGCCATACATAAGTGATCAACAAATATATGACAAGGAGTCAAGAAAACACAGTAGGATGTAGTTAGATGATTAAAATCTTGTGCAGTTTTAGCCAGCTTTTCTTTTTAAAGTTTTCTTGACATTAGGATGAAGGAAGAACCCCCTCGCCCAAACAAACAAACAAAGAAATGAACAAACAAAAAAAAACAACGGGTCAAAGCTTGTAGTTAACAGATGATGTGAAACTTTCCCTGGGAGGCATTTTTTTTGCCTTTGATGGTGGAGCTGCCCTATGGAGCTCTCCTTGACTCACCAATTACATCTCTCCCCATTGTCATACTAAAACACACATCCCTGGTGATGTGTCTACATTTGTTTGGTACTTAACAGCGTGTAAATCTGATTATATGCATTTGTCTGATTTCACATGGCCATGTTTCTCCCTCATAATATGCACGACTTTTACCTGAAATCTTTTATGTAGACTTTAACCAAACTCCACCAGCATAAAATCAGGAATCAGGCCCTACTTTTTTTTTTAAGTCTGTTTTACACTCTTCTGGTTAGATAGGCCTCCCATGGAATAAGCTGTCACTTCATTATAAAGTTTTATTTTCCTATTTAGCTATTCCTTATTTTTTTAGAAAATAATGTAAAAATAGTGTATTCAGTGAATGGTGTTGTCTGTGGAGAGTCACATGCAAAGAATAAAAAAATAAAACTGATCTACAATTTTATACCATAAACTTATACCATAAGATAAATCTAAAGTAGAATAGAGATTTGAATTCAAGACTGGAAATCACAAAATTCCTAAAAGAAAACAAAGCATACACTT
The DNA here is from genome assembly GCA_021461705.1 of Cryptotis parvus. NCBI lineage: Eukaryota > Metazoa > Chordata > Mammalia > Eulipotyphla > Soricidae > Cryptotis > Cryptotis parvus. Next base: position 49,373 of record JAJIBD010023797.1, on the reverse strand, counting down.
TTTAGACTTTGGTCCTAGACATATATTTTGGCTTTGACTCCAAAAGAGGAAAACAAAAAATAAGCAAATGGGATTCTATCAAACTAAAAAGCTTCTTCACAGCTGTTATGTTTCTATCTCAGCCCATTAAAAATGCTAGAGGCTAGAAATTCCTGGCCACTTTTAGCTTTGGATCAGGAAGTTTCCCCACAAGCATTTCCCTTTTTAAGGTTAATATTAGATTGAGTGGTCTTGTATATCTTTTTTATGGTTACATGAAGTCCTTAAGAGTAACCATCAGGAAGCTTTGAGGGGAGAAAAGATGATTGCTTTATTGACCTGGAATACATCAAGATGCTCAGGGGCACATAGTAAAGTTGGGGTCAGAGAGGTGGTGGAAGGTGTTCTGCATATATTCTAGCTAAGATGGGGACTTGGGGCCTCTTGGACTTGCTTGCTTTCTAGTAGGGAACTTACATAACAGGAATAGGAATTTAAAACTCTGGATCACGATCACGATCTTCCCGTTGATCATCTATTTGCTAGAGCGGGACCAGTAATATCTCCATATGTCCTGTCTCATGCCAGTAGAGCCAGGGGCATCGGCTTGCTACAGGAACATAAAGAGCCTCAAACCATTATATTAGGTCATGGGAATGACCTAATATAATTGTTACTGGAATTTGGCATATCAAATACAACACAAGAAGCTTGCCAGGCTTGCTGAGCGGGAGGCAAACTCTTTTAAACACCTCCAAATAAAGCATTTATTGATGAACAGCGCGGCCGCAAGTGGCCGCGCGAGCCGGGCTGTGATGGGCTGGTCTTCTGGGTGGAGTTCTGAGGGGGAAGTCCAAATGTGGAAAATGGCGGCACCCGTGGAGTGAGGGGGTTGGTCTGGCTTGTTGTGAGGCTCTGCCGAGGTGGTGGGTCAGGGCTAGAACCCGCCATGCCTCCCGACTGCCTCATGAACGGCTGGGCACAGGGAGAGCAAGGAACAGCTCTGCCCCATGTCTGAGAGTCTGGAGGAGCAACAAAACAAGGAAAAAGGGGAAAAGGATAACCAGAACAAAGTCAAAAGAGAATTTCACTTAGCTGGTTAGCAAAATTAATCGGGTTCTGTAAAATAAACAGAGCCTGGGGAAGTGGGGTACACAGTTCCTCTGTAGCTGTGATCTTACATAGTCAGTTGGCTGGGCATAAATTGAGCTAGCCTTTCTAAAATTGATGCTCCTTTGAGAGAGGGGGAAGGGAGAGAAGATAATGCATGCACAAGAAACACCTGTACACACGTTGTCCTTTGTTCAAGTTGGCTTTTATAGTTTCTCCCCAAATTGCCCCATGTTGTCCTTTTCTACCTCAGCAAGCGTCCAAGGCTTGCTGGGGTGGTTGCCAAAGGGGTAGAGTTGGGAGTAGCTGATGGTCTTCTTTGATAGTCTTTTTATGGCATTTGTTTCTGCTGGAACATTTCTCAGAGTGGGGTCGAGCCTTCTCTGGATCTGCTGGCACCAGGTAAAGGTCTTATCAGACCTTAGTTCCTGTGTCCACAAGGTGGGTCCTTACAGCCTTAGGGCTAGTTAGTTTTATTACTTCCCAGAACTCATTGCCATTGTTGGCCCTAAGCAGGTAGTCTTGGGGCCTGACTCTTTCCCACCATAAGGCCCTAAGGGCGGGACCCATAAGTGGGCTGTTTTCAAGGTAATAAAACTTCCTAAAGCCCAAATGGTTACATCCACAAGAGAACAACTTTGTGTTTACAGGACAGATGTGCTTGGCCTTCTGACTACTTTGTTGCAATGGCTCAGGATGCTATTTGTGCTTTGTATCTCTCTACCCAGAAATGTATAAAAGCTATGATACACTACTAAGCTATGATCAGTTAATGAGGATTGCTCTCCAGGAGTCCTCGCTGCAAAAGTGTCTTTCTTTCTTCCCTTTCTCAGCAGCAGCAGCACGGCAGACGCTTCTCCCAAGTCCATCCATCTCCTTTTTCGCAGGGATGAAGTCCTGCAAGATCTAGGTCTCCTTCATTCGTGCAAGGGGCTGCTGGCCAGCCCTTCCCCCACAGCCCTGGGAGGCATTTTGCTATTGTTAAATCCTGCTAAGACCCCAACTATGAAAGCCCTGGGACCTTGATAAACACGTCACAGCTCAAGATCACCTTGATTCCCCAATCATGTATATCTATCCTGGTCATCTGGATAGTATAGCTTTGCTATCTGTTGAGGATAGGACATCCTCAAGGTTGGTTAAGCACATGACTGGAGCAGGACAGACCACTTCTCTTGCCTTTCTTTAAGTTGCATGACCTTTTTAGGATGAAGTATTTCTCTTGACTTTCTTTACCGTTTTTGGATGCAGTGTTTGAAATACGCTTTTTTAAGTCTATTTGATGCAGGTGGGCCTCACGGGTGGCTTATGTGAGGCTGGAAGGGGAGAGAGATGGTCGCTTTCTCCCCAGCTGTCTTTGCCTCCCGGGACCTGCTGGGCAGGCTAGGACTGATAAAGACTTTGATGAGCCCCTGCATGGTGTGGGCTTGAGCCCCACCAGCCCCACGAGTGGCCGTCAAGCCACACCTGATGTCTGCTTGATCTCTAGGCACGGGAGATGATCCCCACCACCCGAGATTTCTTGGGGAGCTACGGACTCAGGCTGGAGTGAGGAATTGCTCTTTGCAGGAAAGGAAAGTCAGTCCTAGGACTTACCCAGGGTTGCCTCAGGGTTCTTGTCTTCCTTGCAGAAAAAGAATTTTAAGGAGTCTAAGAGCAGTGAAGTTTTACAGATTTTATTAAGGAGGTTTGAGGAAAGGGAAAGGGAGGGAAAGTGAGAGAGTACACATCTCAAGAGGGGGAGAGGCGGGCAACACATGTGCTTGGGCACCACATGTGCTCGGCCACATGGGCTCAGGCAGCATGTGTGTCAATGCAGCATGTGCGCGCCGCCCTTTGGTCAGTATGGCTTTTATAGATTTCTCCCCAAGATACTCCCATATGGGGAGTCAACCTAGGTTGCTAGGGCCATTGTCAAGGGGAGTAGACTTTGGGAGTAGTCTTTGAAAAATCTCTCTTTTCTTGACCTCTGTCCCTTCTGGATCTTCTGTCCTGGAATGTAGCCAGATTAAGGGCTAGGCAGAGAAAGGTTGATCCAGCTCCCTCAGGGTTTGTTGTTGGTTAATGGGTCTTGGTCCCTGGTTCCAAAAGGTGACTTTGGACAGCCTTAGGGGAAGAATTCATTGCCATGTGGGAACCCCCTGTCTGCCTGCCTACAACATATTGGCTATATGGATTTGCACAGGCTGTTAAATGTGCTGTGACACATTTAACTGAAAGAAGGCAGCAGCCCCCTTCCCAACCAGGGCAGGCCTACTCATGGATAGTTACCAATTTAGGGCCTAAGTGACCTTTTCATCCTGCTATTTACAAAAGGCCCAGAACAAATTCCTATTTGAGGTTGGGAGACCCCCCGCCCAGAACCTGCTATCTGGCCTGAATTGCTTTCCTGTACATATGCATAGCCATTACTGACCTGCAACCCTGCACGTGTGCCTAGCTGCACCAAATATAGAAAGAAGTATTGAGTGTAACCTGATTGGTAGGTGATGGTAACTTGTTATAAAGTGATTGGCTGCCTGTGCGCAGACCTTGATGTAATGTTTTAAATCTATTGGATGGTTATGTGCGGGCTTCTCTGTAGCCGTGGGAATTATCTCTTAAAAGATCCTCCCTGAAAGGGCTCGGGGCTCTTAGCCACTGACTGCTTGTGGTCATGCAATGAGCCCGGGTATACTCGAATAAACCCTTGTTTTTGCATAGGACCAGTCTCACCTTTGCATAGGACCGGTCTCACCTTTCCTTGATAGGTGCGGGGTTCCGAGGCTCCCAGTCAGTCACCCCATCAAGTGGCCAACCCTTTCATAACGACCTTGGAAGGCCTATACAATCCTTTCTTGCCCTCTCCCCAGGGTCGAACGTTCTCATTAGGACCTGCATGTCTCAGTGAAGCGATCGGACCCAGCTAGCTGGAATAAACCCTGTGTGTTATGCATTATGAGTGTGGTTCTTTGCCATCCGAGCAGGGAAGTAGACAAATGGAGTGAGGGCTCCAACACTATCTGCCTATCTGCTACAATTATTATACCCCTAAAATTAATATAATCTATGTTAGCAACATAGCAATGAATATAAAGATGGGTTTCTCTAAAACTTGAGTATATTTTGAAAGATCTGCTTTCCTTTGGCTTATTATAGTGTGAGTTTGATGCAGGTGAGGCAGAAGTGGCGGTGGCGGCTGCCCTGTATGTCCTATCACAATTCCCAGGTTCTTCAATATTTTCAAGAATGAAAATATTGAATAATAAAGATGCTCAGACTCAGAATTAAAAAGTATAAAAGTTTATTGGAAAGTAGAAGAGAAAGGAACGATTCTCCCCTTGGGGGAGGAACTTAGTATAGGACTAAGTTAAAGTAAGGGGATTTTGTGTAAGCCCTTTTAGAGGCTCTCTGTGGAGTTATCAACTAACAAATGGTATAGAGGATGCAAAAGAAGTTACAGGTATAGGCTCTTCCTGTACCACTTTTAGATGGAAATTGGGATCTTTGCATTTCTAAGATGTTACAGAAGTGTACCAGTGTGCCATCCTCTCCATTTGTCATTCTTCCCCATTTGTCTCAGGCTTTGTGGGCTTCCTGTGAGCCTAAGATCCAAAGGAGAATTTTATGGCACTGCAAAAATATTGGAATGTTAAGAAAGGACCTTGGGGATGAAGTATGTGTTAGGAGATGGGGAAGAGATGAAGAATCTGGCAAGAAGAAACTGGCTTCTTCTTCCAAGGGCAAGGGAAACTGAGGCTTCCTCTTTCAAGTTAAAGCTCTGCAGTATCTCAATATCACTATTTAAAAATATTTATTCTTATTGAGTCACAATCAGAAGGCTGCTCATGATTGGATTTTAATCACAAAACGTTCCAACATCCATCTCTCCACCAGTGCACGTTTCCCACCACCAATATGCCCCTTTACCCTTCTGCCATGCCCCCATCTCCTCCCCACCCAGACTGTCTCTATGTCAGGCACTTTTCTTTCTTTCTCCCCCACCCCCTCTCTCTCCCATTGGCCATTATGATCAATATCTTTTCATGTCATTAAAAATGATTTGATTTTAACTTTGATCACAAATATCTCAGGGAACTTAACAGAGATGTGTGTTGGTAGTTTATACTGTTATAGCATGTATTACACTTTATGGTAAAGCAGTTCATAAATAATTTCCATATATAATAAAAATGATCCAAATAGGAAATCATACAGAAAACTGAGTGATTTTAAAATTTCCTTATTAATTTTAAAATATAGTGTACTCAAATTTAGCATAACTATTATAAAAATTTTTATTTTTATATCTTCATTTTACTTTTACAGTTGCATCTTAGCCTTGCAATAATTTTTCTACTCCAAATTTCAGAGACTGGCATGACAAGAGTTCTTTATGAAGACAAATTGCTACTAGATGTTGCCAGGCAATAGATTAAAATGTCTATTTTCTGGAAGCTTCTTGTGGCCACAATTGAATAACATTTAAGATATATAAAATAAAATAACCACAGGTATATAAAGTGCTCATACATGTAAGAAATTAGTTTCTACTTTTATATCATACTGGCTCTTATAATCTCTCTTGAGAAGTCAGTCTTATGTTGAAGAGATGTGGTCTTCCTGCTGTGCACATAATTAGCAGTAATGGGAATTAGACAAGCACATGTAGTTTAAGCTCATCCTTGCTTTGAGTTGTGCTTGTCAAGTGGGGATATAAATGAGATGTGCTGTTAATGCTTCAGTGCATTGTGGACATATGGCAGGCTTTTAGCAAAGTGGCACCCTGGGAGGGTATTTGCTTATTCTTTGTTGATGGCATTGAGACTCATAGCACCCTGACTTTCCTAATATCTAACACAGAGTACTAAGAAAATCAACTGACTGAATTGATGATCCAAGAGAGTCTACATTTATCATAAATTATGTCCAATATGAATCTTCCTAATTGAAGGTTATGTAATGCGTTATCATTCTTGGTTTTCTTATATGCATCCTACTTTTCTATAAATTACCGTCATCTCAAGGAGTATCCTTACTGATTGAGAGACTATAGCATGGAGAAAGTGTGCAGCTGAAATTTCTGAAATTAACTGAGTTCAGCAGTGTTTAATGCAATTTTATTTGATCTTTACTATATTATTTTAAAGCAGAAATAGTTCTAAATTCATTAATGAGGAAATCAAATTTATAAACATTTGATAATAATTATAAAACTAGTGTGTGACAAAGTTGTGGTTAAAACCCAAATTTCTGAGGATGTACTTTTCTCACCACAAGTATTGTTCAAAGTTCTTCTTTCATTTTTTATTTTTTGCATCTCCGAGACAAGGAGGATGAAGCATCAATCTTTAAAATTTTTTAAATTGAATCACCATGAGATATGCAGTTAGAAAATTGTTCAGAGAAGTCCGAGCGGTAGCGGAAGTAAACGGACATTTTGAACTATCACACCAGCCTGTCTCTGTCTCAGGTATTCTCCCTGGGGGTACACCTGGCCAGCTGGGTGCCTGGGGTCATGGTAGAGCCCCAGGTCTCGGGCAAAAGGTGTAATTACAACCCCCAGAAGTCCGAGTGGAAGCGGAAGTAAGCGGACATTTTGAACTCTCACACCGTGCCTGTCTCCGCCTCAGGTTTCTCCCGGGGTGGGGGGGGAGTGCGGCTGGCCAGGCAGGGGCCACTCACACAGCCGCTTATTAATACAAAAACTAGGAAATTCAACATCAAGGGAAGGTAATATCCTCAAGAAAAAAGAAACTAGAGGAATCTATCCCTGAACACCGCAACACCCTGGGGAAACAATGTAGATCACTAGTTTGAAGAACAGATGAAGAAATCAACCCTGAAGACTCAAAAAACAATGCAGATGTGCATGATCTCTCTGACAATGAATTTAAAGAAGAAATTGGTAGGTTATTTAAGGAGCTCAACAAAAAAAATGGAGCAGATGTCCAATAAAATACAGGAGAATATAAACGAAGCACTTGAAAGGGCAGTCAATAAATTACGGGAGGAAATGAGAGCAGAAATGAGAACCATGCAAATAGAAATATTGTCGCTTAAAAACTCAGTAGATGAAATGAAAAACACAATAGGGCTCTCAACAGTAGGATGACAGCAGCAGAAGAGAGAATCAGTGAGACTGAAGATGAGCTGCAGAAAGCATTCAGAGAACTACATAAGATGGAAAAAGACTGGAAAATGGATCAGCAACGGAACAGAGAACAATGGGATGAAGCCAGGCGGAACAACATAAGATTCATCGGAATCCCAGAGGGACCGGAAAGTAACGCCAAGGAAATTAAAACAGTTAAAAACATCCTGGCTGAAAAGTTCCCCGAGTTAAAGGATGAAGACATCCAGATCTAAGAAGCCCGATGCGTACCAGCAAGAAGAGACCCGAATAGAAAGACCCCAAGACACATCCTAGTCAAAGTAATGGATGCCATAGACAGAGACATAATTATTCAGACAGCAAGATCAAAGAAGGAAATTGTATACAAAGGAGCATCCATTCGACTTTGAGCAGACTTCTCAGAATAAACCCTCCAAGCCCGAAAGCAGTGGTGGGATATTGTAAAAAATTCGATGACATGAATGCCTCAGCAAGAATTCTTTATCCAGCTAAACTCTCACTCAGATTTGAAGGACAGATATACAAATTCTTGGATAAACAACAGCTTAGGAACTTTGTAAAATCAAAACCAACCTTAAAAGAAGGACTGAAAGATCTACTCTAAAACTGAGACAAAACCCAAAAAGAACAACCAACCTATTCAGAAAGATGACACAAAATTCCATGACAATAATCTCTCTCAATGTCAATGGTCTAAATGCACCAGTTAAGAGACACAGAGTGGCAAAATGGATCAAAAAATTGAATCCGACATTCTGCTGCCTTCAAGAAACACACCTGAAAAATCGGAGCGAAGACATGTTCAAAATAGAAGGCTGGAAAATAATCTTTCACTCAAACAACCCATCCAAAAAGGCTGGGGTAGCCATACTGTTATCCAACAACATAGACTTCAGGCTGAAGAAGGTCAGAAGGGACAGTGAAGGTCACTTCTTAATAGTCAAGGGATACATATATCAGGAAGAAATCATGCTATTAAACATATATGCACCCAAAGAGGGTACAGAAAAATACCTAAAGCAATTACTAATGGACTTCAAAGAAGACATTGATAGCAACACAATTGTAGTTGGAGACGTCAACACTGCTTTATCAATTCTGGATAGATCAACAAGATGGAAACCAAGGAAATACTGTCCCTAAAAGAAGAGATGGAAGAAAGAGGGCTGGTAGACATATACAGGGTATTTCATCCCCCAAAAGCTGAATACACTTTCTTCTCCAGTGCACATGGAGCATACTCCAAAATAGATCACATGCTGAGACATAAATCATACCTCCATGAAATTAAGAAGATAGAAATTGTGCCAACTATTTTTTTTCAGACCATGATGCACTAAAAATAGAAGTTAATTATACACAAAAATGGAGACCAATACCAAGTACCTGGAAATTAAACAGCTCACTGCTGAACAACCAGCAAGTCATAAAAGAAATCAAAGAGGAAATCCAAAGATTCCTAGAAACAAATGATACTGAAACACGAATTACCAGAACTTGTGGGATACAGCGAAAGCAGTGTTAAGAGGCAAGTTCATAGCTCTTCAAGCATTCATCAGAAAAGAGGAAAAGGCCATCACAAACAGTCTGACTTCACAACTTAAGATCTTAGAGAGTGATCAACAAAAGGAACTCAACCCAAGCAGAAAGAAAGAAATAATAAAACTTAGAGCAGAAATCAATGAGATGGAATGTCAAAAAACAATCCAGAAGATCAATGAAACCAAAAGCTGGTTCTTTGAAAAAATAAAGAATATTGACAAACCACTTGCAAAACTTGTAAGAAAAGGAAAAGGGAGAACCCAAATAAATAGAATCAGAAATGAAAACAGGGACATCACAACAGAAACCACAGAAATTCAAAATATCATCAGAGATTTCTTTGAGAGCCTGTATACCACGAAACAAGAGAACCTAGAAGAAATGGACAAATTCCTGAATTCCTATAGCCTCCCAAGTCTGCAACAAGAAAATTTTGAATACCTCAATAAACATATCTCCATTGAGGAGATGGAATCGGTAATCAAAAGTCTCCCCAAACACAAAAGCACAGGTCCAAATGGATTCACCAGTGAATTCTACCAAACCTTTAAAGAGGACCTACTCCCAATTCTTTTCAAGCTCTTCCAGCAAATTGAAGAAACAGAAACACTCCCAAACAGCTTTTACGAGGCACATATCACCCTAATACCCAAAGCAGACAGAGATGTCACAAAAATTGGAAAACTACAGACCAATCTCCCTGATGAACACAGATGCTAAGATCTTCAACAAAATACTAGCAAATAGAATCCAAAGAATCATCAAAAAGATTATCCACCATGACCAAGTGTGATTCATCCTGGGAATGCAAGGATGGTTCAACATCCGCAAGTCAATCAAAATAATACATTATATCAACAAAAAAGAAAAACCATATAATCATATCAATAGATGCAGAGAAGGCATTTGACAAGATTCAACACCCGTTCATGATAAAAGCTCTCCGTAAAATGGGGATTGAAGGAACCTTCCTCAATATAATCCAGGCCATCTACTACAAGCCCACAGTGAGCATCATTCTCAATGGGGAAAAAACTGAAAGCCTTCCCCTTAAGATCAGGGACAAGACAAGGCTGCCCATTCTCACCACCTCTATTCAATATAGTACTGGAAGTACTTGCCATAGTAATCAGGGAAGATAAAGACATCATGGGCATCCGGATAGGAAGGGAAGAAGCCAAGTTGTCACTATTTGCAGATGACATGATATTATAACTGGAAAACCCGAAACTCTCTACCAAGAGGCTTCTAGAAATAATACATTCCTATAGTAGAGTGGCAGGGTACAAAATCAATACCCAAAAGCCAATGGCCTTCCTATATGCAAACAGTGAAGAGAAGAAAGGGACTATAAAGAAATTATCCCATTCACAATTGTGCCGCATGAAAATCAAATACCTAGGAATCAGTTTGGCAAAGAATGTAAAGGATCCTACAAAGAAAACTAAAAAACGTTACTTCAGGAAATAAAAGAGGACTGATGAAATGGAGACACATTTCCTGCTCTTGGATTGGAAGGATTAACATTATCAAAATGGTAATACTACCTAGAGCTTTATACAAATTCAATGTTGTCCCTATAAATATGTCCATGATGTTCTTCAAAGAAATTGAACAAACAATCCTGTTATTGCCTCCCAAGTCTGCAACAAGACTTCCATTTGTATGGAATAATAAACCCCCATGAATAGCTAAAGCAGTCCTTGGGAAAAAGAGGATGGGAGGTATCACTTTCCCCCAACCTCAAGCTCTACTACAGAGAAGTTGTAATTAAGACGGTGTGGTATTGGTATAGAGACAGACCCGTAGACCTATGGAATAGAACTGAATATCCTGAAACACACTCTCAAATATACAACCACTTAATCTTCGATAAAGAAGCAAAAAAATATTAAGTGGAGCAAAGAAAGCCTCTTCAACAAGTGGTGCTGGGAAAACTGGGCAGCTACGTGTGAAAAAATGAACTTAGACCTCCTTCTAACATCATGCACAAAAGTCAGATCAAAATGGATTATAGATCTCAACATCAGACATGAATCTATAAGGTATATTGAAGAAAACATAGGAGAAACGCTCTACGACATCGAAACTAAAAGTATCTTTAAAGACGACACACCACTGACCAAGCAACTGGAAGCAAAGATAAACAAATGGGATTATATAAAATTGGAAAGCTTCTGCACCTCAAAAGAAACAGTGACCAAGATACAAAGAAAATCCACAGAGTGGGACAGGATATTCACCCAATACCCATCTGACAAGGGGTTAATATCCAGGATATATCAGGCACTGGTAACCCTTCACCAGAAATAAACAGCCAACCCCATTAAAAATGGGGAGAAGAAATGAACAGAATCTTCCAAAAAGAAGAAATTTGAATGGCCAAAAGGCATATGAAAAAGTGCTCTTCATCTTTATTCATCAGGGAGATACAAATCAAAACAATAATGAGGTACCATCTCACACCACAGAGACTTGCATATACCCAAAACAGCAAGAACAACCGGTGCTGGCGTGGATGTGGGGAAAAAGGGACTCTGATCCACTGTTGGTGGGAGTGCCAACTGGTCCATCCCTTTTGGAAAACAATATGGGCATTCCTCTGAAAACTAGATATTGAGCTCCCATTTGATCCAGCAATAACATTCCTGGGAATATACCCGAGAGACCGAAAAACACATAGCAGAAACACTATCTGTACTTCTTTATTCATCTCTGCGCTATTCACAATAGCTAGAATCTGGAAACAACCTAAATGCCCGAGAACAGAGGACTGGCTAAAGAAACTGTGGTTCATCTACACTATGGAATACTATGCAGCTGTCAGAAAAGACAAAATTATGATATTTACCTGCAAATGGATGGACATGGATAGTATCATCACTGTCACTGTATCACTGTCTTCCCGTTCATCATCAATTTGCTCGAGTGGGCCCCAGTAACATCTCCATATGTCCTGTCTCATGCTAGTAGAGCCCAAGGACATCTGCTTGCTCCTTGAACATAAAGAGCCTCAATCCATTCCGGAATGAGGTCTATAATTTTGCTGGTATTTAGCATATCAAATACAACACGGGTAGCTTGCCAGGCTCTGCCGTGCAGGTAGCATACTCTTATAGTCATCTCTAAGTCCAGCATTTATTGATGAACCGCGTGGCCACCGGGCTGTGATAGACTGGTCTGCTGGGTGGAGTTCTGACGAGAGAGAAGTCCGGATGTGGAATATTGAGGCCCTCATGTAGTGGGGGTCGTCTGGCTTGTTGCAAGGCTCTGCTGGGGTGGCGGGCCAGGGCTAGAACCGGCCATCCCTCCTGGGCACCTCATGAGCGGCTGGGCAGAGGGAGAGCCAGTCGCAGCTCTGCCCCATGTCTGTGAGTTCTGGACCGGGATACCTGAGCCGGATTTAAAAGACTGCTGCAGGGTGGAACTCGATGAGCCGGGCTGTGATAGGCTGGTCTGCTGGGTGGAATTCTGACGAGAGAGAAGTCCGGATGTGAAAAATGGAGGCCCTCATGGAGTGGGGGGTCGTCTGGCTTGTTGCAAGGCTTTGCTGGGGTGGCGGACATATAAAGAAGTTGTATATATAAATGGTATACTTTGCAGCTGTAAGGAAAGAGGAAGCCAGGGCAAGAGCAATAGTACAGCAGGGAGGGTATTTGCCTTGCATGCGGCCAGGGTGGGATGGATCCCTGGCATCCCATATGGTCCCCAGAACACTGCCAGGAGTAACCCCTGGAGCATCACTGTGACAAAAACAGCCAAAAAGAAAAAAGAGAGAGATAAACGTGTTATTTACTGCAACATGGATGGAACTGGGGGCATCCTGTTAAATGAAATATGTCAAAGGGAGGACAAATCCCATTTATCTGTGGTACATACAAAAACGTAACACAGGCCTATAGTATCAAACCAAGACAAAACCTTGGCTTTAGATTATAAAACTGAGTATCAAGCAGTGGTGAAGGAGAGGGGAAAATCAAGTGAACCAAAGGTGATAAAAAGTCAGTGGTGGAGAGTCTTAGGCACTTTGACTATAGTGAGGGGCAGCAAAATTAGTGTATCAGGGGCCAGAGTGATAGTCCAGTGGGTAGGGTGTTTGCCTTGCATGCGGGGCGCCGGCCCGGGTTCAATCCCTGGCATCCCATATGGTCCCCTGAGCACCACCAGGAGTAATTCCTGAGTGCAGAGCCAGGAGAAACCCCTGAGCATTGCTGGGTGTGACCCCCAAAAAAGGGAAAAAATAGAGTATCAAAGTGATAAACATTAACACTATTATAATCATATTGCTTAAACTACAATAAACATTAAATATTCTATTTAAAAAATTAAGCCTTGGAAGGGGCCAGGGTGACAGTCTTGAGGAGAGGGCATTTGCCTTGCATGTGACCAACCGGGTTCGATCCCCAGCATCCCATATGGTCCCCTGAGCACAGTCAGGAGTAATTCCTGAGTACAGAGCCAAGAGTAAGCCCTGAGCATAGCCAGGTGTGACCCCAAAAGAAAAAAAAATTAAGCCTTGGTGGGGCCAGCATGCTAGCACAGTGGTAAGGCATTTGCCCTGTACACGGCCAACATATGGGATGTCGATCCCTGACATCCCATATGGTCCCCTAAGCACTGCCAGGAGTAATTCCTGAGTGAAGAGCCAGGAGTAGCCCCTGAGCTTCACTGAGTGTGACCCAAAAAAAAAAGCAATAACAACAACAAAAAAAATTAAGCCTTGGGCCAGAGTACATCAGTACAGATAGGACAGCAGTTAAGGCCTTACACACTGCTGACCAGAATTTGATCCCCAGCTGTCTGGGGAATGCCGCCGGGGTCCCCGACAGTGTCAGGACAGAGGTTCTCTTCTACCTCCGAGGACGCCGGGAGAACAGATGAAAACTCACGAGTCCGGGCGCAGTTCCAAAAAGGCTTTTAATAGTACAAAAGCTCTTCCACAGCACTCCAATATAATGAACAAACTCTAGCTCTGGTTCGAACTTAGACCATACAAAAGAACCTAAGTCTCCCACCAAAGAGAGAGGATCTCACCCGAGCTGAGTCCTGTCCAGAAGGAGCAAAAGGCCAAAGAGCAAAAGGCCAAAAGCCAAAAGCAAAAGGCCGAGGAGCCAAAAGCCACAGGAGCCAAAAGTTGAAAGCTAAAAGGCCCAAAAGGTGAAAAGTGAAGTGCTTCTCTCTTCACCTTTTGGAGAGTATCATGCTGAGTGAAATTAGTCAGAAGGAAAAGGACAGATATAGATTGACTGCATTCATTAATAGGATATAAATAGATACCAGTGTTTTACTAAGTGTGGGAAATGGTAATGGCAGACTAAAACTCACCATTGAATATACACAAAGAGACTTAAGTGATAAACTCTAAATATCTGCAGAGCTAGCCACAATGTATAAAAGAAGATTGAGAGAGATGCAGAGACAGAGAGACAGATGCAGAGACAGAGAGAGAGACAGAGAGAGAAAGAGAGGAAATGGGGGCACCTCTATTGAGTCAGCCTGGGGGTGGGCGGGGGGGGTGGGGTACATTGGTGGTGGAAATGGGGCACTCGTTGTGGGATGGGTGCTGAAATACTGTATTGCCAAGAACCAATTATGAACACCTTTGTAATTGCATGTCTCACGGTGGTATAATAAAAAGTTAAAAAAAGAAAATTGTTCATAATTGGATTTTAGTCATATAATGCCCCAATACAATCTCTACCAGTGTACATTTCCTACCAATGTCTCCAGTTTCCTTCCCGTACAACCCCAACCAGCCCTATGGCAGACAATTTCCTGCTCTCTCTCTACCTCCCCCCTCTCCCCTCTTTTGGACATATAGTTTGCAATACAGGTTATATGTGTCCCTTTACCTACTCTCAGCACTCAGTTCTTTTGCAGAGTGATCTTTTCCAACTATCTTTGTCATAATGGTCCCTTCTCTATCCTAACTGCCCTCCCAAACACTGCCTATGACAAGCTTCCAACAGTTGACCAGTCCCTTTGGTATCTGTTGTCCTTGGGTATTAGTAACATACTAAGCTTTTATATCGCACAATTGAATGCGATCATTCTATTCTTGTCAATCTTCTTACTCATTCCGTCAGCATGATGCTCTCTATGCCCCTCCATTCATAAGTGAATTTCATGACTATTTGTCCTGCTGGCTGCATAGTACTTCATTGTTTAGATGTATCATTGTTTCTTAATCTAGTCATCTGTTCTTGAGCACTCAAGTTGTTTCCAGATTCTGACTATAGTGAATAGTGCTTGGGGACCATATGGAATGCTGGGACTCAACCCCGGTTTGCTGCATGGCAAACAACTTCTTCTGTACTATTACTCTAGTCTCGTAGACTGAATTTTTAAAATAATTCATATTTCAAGTATTTTTTTCTATTTTCTTCACTGCTAGGAATTTTAATAGCTGGGTACACATACTAAAATATAAAATAACCTAAGTAAGATGTGTTTCATCAGTAATTATCAATGATTAAGAAAGAGTATCTTAATGCCTAAAATATTTGCATAAATATGTAGTTTAGATTAAATTTATGAATGGCATATCTCTTTTGGTTACATTTTTACAGATGAGAAATACAGAGGCATAAAAGAAACTTATTGGTTGTTTGGGATTATATTAATTGCTAGTGTCTTGGATGCCCCTAATTTTTCCCTTGCTATTTATGTTAATCAATTTCTTCGTAAAAAGAAACCAAAATATCTCTATAAATAAATACTGATGAGAGATTATGAGTGCATAGACAGTTTTGGAAAGTATTAAGAATTGTTCAGTATCAATGATGTTATATAAATGTGTATATAAGTTGTGTGTATAAATAAATGTGTATATAAGTTGCCAGTTTTTTAGTTTGAAATAATTGTATAGGGAAAATCAGTTTTCTAATAAATTTTGCTTATTTTATTTTTGGCTTTGCTACAGATTGAACCCAGTGCCTTACATGTGTGAGGCATGTGCTGAAATATGTCTGGTCCTTCAAATTTTTTTTAGAAAATTAAATTCATTTTAAAATAGTTTTTGGGGATAGCACAGTGGGGGTAGAATAGTTTTCTGGAGCGATAGCACAGTGGGGAGGGTGTTCGCCTTGCAAGTGGCTAACCCAGGTTCAATCCCTGGCATCCTATATGGTCCCCTGATCACTGCCAGGAGTAATTCCTGAGCAAAGAGGCAGGAGTAAACCCTGAGCATCGCTGGGTGTGACCTCCCCAAACAAAAGCAAAAAAGATAACTGAATAGTTTTTGATTTACAAAAAAATTGTAAAGATAACTTGGGCTTCCTCTAGGGCTCACTGTTTCTGCTATAAATATCACTGTATCACTGTCTTCCCGTTCACCATCAATTTGCTCAAGCGGGCCCCGGTAACATCTCCATATGTCCTGTCTCATGCTAGTAGAGCCCAAGGGCATCTGCTTTCTCCAGGAACATAAAGGCCTCAATCCATTCTGGAATGAGGTCTATAATTGTTACTGGTATTTGGCATATCAAATACAACACGGGTAGCTTGCCAGGCTCTGCCGTGCAGGTAGCATACTCTTGTAGTCATCTCTAAGTCCAGCATTTATTGATGAACCGCACGGCCGCTTGCTGCCGCGTGAGCGGGCTGTGATAGGCTGGTCTGCTGGGTGGAGTTCTGAGGAGAGAGAAGTCCGGACATGGAAAATGGAGGCCCTCATGGAGTAGGGGCTTGTCTGGCTTGTTGTAAGGCTCTTCTGGGGTGGCGGGCCAGGGCTAGAACCTGCCATCCCTCCTGGGCACCTCGTGAGTGGCTGAGCACAGGGAGAGCAAGTAGCAGCTCTGCCCCATGTCTGCTATAATTAGCATATTTTAATTATGTAATTTATATTTTAAATATTTCACAATGCCGTAATCTCAGTACATCATTATTAAGGACTTATCTGTTTACGTTTCATTAAATTTACCTAATTTGTGATATTATAAAGGATACTGTGTCATAGTAAGGCCTTGTATATCCTTAAGTGCCTCTTGGCTATGAAAATTTCTTGACTTTCTTATTTTTGATAATTTTAAAAGTTTTGAGGACCACCGCCCAGGTATTTAATAGAATATCCCCTCTTGGAATCCAGGGCTTGGATTTTTGGCAGGAAAGCCACAAAGGTGCTAGTCTCATCAAATCATGTCTAGGGTATAGTATCAACATGACTTATTACTTTTGATGTTAACTTTGATTATTTTGCTGTGTTACCAGGTGTTTTTACTGTGCAGTTAATCCCCCACTTTTAACAAACTCTCTGGAAATATGTCATTATGAAACCCAATTTTTAAGGATTGGGAAGTTATGAGTCACATCTTTGGATGTAGAAAAAATCTACACCTCTTATTTGGAAATTAAAAATAAATATATTGTTTGAGATTTTGTGGTTTACTGCTTTTTAGAATTTCTAATGTATTGGCTATTCTTTTTCACTAATATATTAACATTGGACATATGAATTTAAGTGCATATGTATATTTTGTTGTCATGGATTATTTCTTTATTATATTGTTCAAATATTTTTAACTTTGGGCTTGGAAGCTCTCTGTTCCCTCCTAACTCATAATATGTTTCTTTTCATTTTTTAGTTTTTTTGTGTGTGTACTTCCATACACATTATATATATATATATATATATATATATATATATATATTATATTAAACAGTCTTCTTTATATGTGATGTGACTTTAAAGAAATCAAACTGATGTCCATGATCAACACTTGTTGGGGTACACTGGGTGCCTGACAAAATCTGGGAGCAGGGTCACAGTATCACTTTCTGCCCCAGGGGATCAGCTGCCAGTGGGTGGAGAAAGACCCGAGAATCTAATAAAGTTTTAAAAGGCTTTATTCAACACTTGTTCTGGTGTACAATTTAGTAACAGAAAAAGCCCAGACTTTAGGTTCCTGGCTGGACCCCAGATACATGTAGGTTTAGAATCCTAGGCCAAGATGGCTGCCACCATGTGTTAAGGCCCAAAAGGGAAGATTGGAGAAGAGAGCAGAAGGGGGAGGCGAAAGGCAAAAGAGAAAAACACGCAGAAGAAAGCAGACTACAGCTTTTATATCTCTTCAAAACAAACCACCCACACCAATGGGAAGCAGTGAGGTCAGTTCCTCTCAGGTAACTTTTCCCAGGACCTCACCTAGTTTCATTGAAATATTCATGTTGCCCAACCAAAGCTGCAGATCCTTGGTAGATAGGGCAGGGGCATCTAGATGAACTGTATCTCAGAATACAAAGGCCAGCATTGTACATAATGGCTATATATACAGGTATATATATATATATATATATGTATATATGTAGATATGCATATATATACTGCATAGAATAGCTATATATGATATATATATCTCCAAGCCTTCACAAGATTCTTGTCTTTACTTCATAATTATTTTGTATATTAACCCTTAGACTTATCAGAGATCCAAGTGTGCTTGCTTGAAGGAAAATAGAATTTCTCTCTGGTCTATTTACTTAGAGATCCAATGTGGCCAGATAAATATACTGATAAAATCTATCCAGCTCCATGATAATTGTGCTATATACTTATAGCAGCTAAGATAGAATGCCTGGTAAGATATGCTGCCACATTCAGACTGTCCTCCTGCTCCCTGTCTACAAAGTGGCCTGCAGGGAGGCAATTCCAGGCAAGATGCAGAGGCTCTGGGCAACAATGTACTGCAACAAACATTAATGCATCGAATTACTTCTTAGTATAAATAATATTTTTGTTGTTAGGGAAATTTATGCACATTATTACTGGCTTCAGAATTAATAAAAATAAGGACTGAGTGAATTACAATAAAGTCTAAATGATATTCAAAAATGTTAAAAGATTGTTTAAAAGGGCATTAAAGTTCTAAATAAAGATTTTATTGAGTGATAAAATATTCAGAGAGGTCACAAATCTCATGTGCATAGTTTAATATTTATAAAGTAAACATTTGTTTAACTATCAAACAGATCATGCAAAGAAATAGACATAATAGAAGATCTAATCCTCATTTTTGTATCTCCCTAAAAGTTACCATTGACTTGATTTATAGCACATATAGTAGTCATTTATGATTCAAGACTTTACACAAGTGAAATGACATAGTATTATTACTTTATGTCTGGTTTCTTACATGTCTTATATATACACATATTTATGTAAATGTATATATTTATGCATACATGTATGTATATGTGTGTACCCATATACATTAATATATGCATATACATATGTTATGCATATACATGTGTATGTGTGTATACCTGTACATCTATACACATATGTATATACATGTACATGCATACATTGGTGTATATATACATTAATATACATATGTTAAAGTTTACATACATTTGTATATATTAAAATATATATGTGTATATAACATGCATATTATATAGACACAAAAATACACACACATATATCTCTATATATAAGAAAATTATTTGAAACCTTTTCTGTATTTAGTTTATTTCCAAACATATTTTTATTAAGAACATTTTATGTGTACAATCTTCAAAATATTACATATGTTTTTATTATATAGCATATTATATATTACACAAAAATGTATATACACATAACTTGTAGGAGTGGAATTGCTGACTCTTTACATAGGGCATTTCTTTGTTTTTTTTTACATAGGGAATTTTCTATTTCAACCTCTAGTGTTAAATAATTTTCCAAAACGGTTATTATTTACACTTGGCATTTTTGGACTGTAAAATTTTAGCTATTCTTATAGGTGAGCAATGAAAAGGCATTGGGATTTAATTTGCATTCCCCTGAGGGTCAATAAAATTTAGTATCTTTTCTTAGATTATCAGATTATCATATTTTGTGGAGTACCCATCCCTTGTTCTCGCATTTGAGAAATTAGTTCTTTTTTTTTTTCAAATAAGCTGGTTTAATTTCAGATGGTGCAGAGTACAGGACAGACCAAACACTTGAGAAGAGTACACTTTGGCAGGGTCTGGGCTACGTTCACTGACGTTACAGCTACGATAAAAAGAGCTGAGAACCAGAGCATGAGCAACCTTATGAATTCTTCTTGTTCTTGTTTTTTTTTTTTTTTACCCACAAAAGTTTATTCTTAAATGCACAACAGGTTCCAAAACACTTCATTCTAGGTACTGCTGGCAACAGAGGTTACGCAGGGAATCCAGATATAGTTCAGATCTTTAATAAATTAAAGATCACCATTGCCTCTGGCACAACGAACAGCTTACTTTTTGCCAGATTTCTTAATTCCACCGGTGGCCAGGGGGCCCTTCCCCGCTGGCCTTGGCTTTTTAGTTCCTCGAGTTTCTTCTGCTCCTCCTTCTGTTTCTGCTTGAATGCCTTATTTTCCTCGTCCATCTCCTTGGCCTGCTTCTTAGGTTGCTTCAGCGGCTTCTTCTTGCCACCTTCACGGCCGGACATGGCGCCTGCCGCCTCGCCCAGGTTCTGCCGAAATTAGTTCTTTTTTAATTGAATTTTAATTATAATTTTAGACATAGGCTAGATAGATAACCAATGCTCTTTTATTAAAAGAGCATTCTTTCCTAACACTCTGCAGTACCAGGTTTGTCACACATCAAAAATCAATAACTGTGCTCAGTTGTTTGTTTTTGAATTTTCCTTTCTATTCCATTTGTCTGCCTATCTTTTGTGAAAAAAAATCCTACCTAAATAATTATTGAGATTTTTTGAAATATGCTATCTAGTGATATTAACAGTTCTGTATGTTTTGATTATTCTAGCAGTCTTTCTCAACTGATATTATTCATCTGAATAGAGAACATGAAAATAATTTTGTAGTTTTCTCAATCTCATCTATAATATGATAGTAATTCTAGAATTATGAGAGATCACTTGATCACTTTGATCACTTGAATCCTGTTATTCGTCGATTTGCTCGAGCAGGCGCCAGTAAAATTTCCATTGTACCTATCACGTGCCCATGTAGCCCAATGGCATCTGGTTTGTTCAGGAATATGAAGAGCCTCAAACCCTTCCTTCAGGGTCTTGACGAAGAAGTCTAACCATCTTGTAGGTGGGCGGCCATGTGATCTTTTGACATCTCTGTGGGATCCAGTCGGTAACAGCTCTAGTCCAGTGGTTGCCTCCAAATCGCATTACATGTCCAGCCCATCTGATTTTCAATGCCTTGGCAAAAGAGACAGCGTCCCTGATTCTGGAATAGCGACGGAGGTCAGAACTCCGGATTCCTTCTCTCACTTGAGTGAGGCATGATAGTCCAAGCATAGCTCTTTCGATTCCTCTTTGGGAGACCCAAATAGCATTCTCATTCTGTTTTCATAGGGCCCAGGTCTCTGAGGTGTATGTTAATTCAGGGAGAACAGTGGAGTCAAAGAGATGTGCCCGGAGCCGGAAGGTTCTTTGTCCTTTTAGCTATTTCTTCGATGCCTTTGAGGGCACTCCATGCTGCTCTCTTCCTCCTGCGCAGCTCAGGTTTTAGGTCGTTCATCATGTTGACTTCTCGACCTAGGTACACATAACTGCTGCATTCAGAGATGTCTGTTCCATTGAGAGTGAATGGGGCCTCCGGAACTAGTTCATTTTTCATAAACATAGTTTTCTTTAGATTCAGCTGTAGACCTATCTTTCCACATTCTTGGTATAAGTCAGCCAGCATTTGTGCCGCTTGACTAATGTTTGGTGTTATTAGAACAATGTCATAGGCGAAGCTGATGTGGTATAGTTGCCAACCATCTATCTTCACTCCCATTCCTTCCCATTCTAATTGTTGCATGATGTTCTCGTTAGTGGCTCTGAAGAGTTTTGGTGAAATGGTATCACCCTGTTGAACCCCTCTTTTGACATCAATGATCACTTCCTTGTAGAATGGTGAGATCCTGGTGGTGAATCCATAATACAGCTCACGAAGGACCTTGATGTATTGGGTTTGAACGCCCTGTTTGGCTAGGGCTTCGATGACTGCTTCAGTCTCCACAGAATCAAAGGCTTTCATTAAATCAATGAGCGTGAGGCATTCGGCATCTTGTGCGCCCTCAAACCTCAATGAGCTTGGTTACCGTGTGGATATGGTCGATTGTGCTGAATCCTTTCCGGAAGCCAGCTTTATTGCATGGTTGTCCTTCATCTAGTGTTCTGCCAATCCAGTTCAGGATGACTTGAGTGAACAGCTTGTAGATGACAGACAACAGGCAGATGGGGCAATAGTTGCCAATGTTGTGAATGTCTCCCTTCTTGTACAGTAGAATTGTCATGCTGGTTTTCCATTGGGAGGGCACCTTGCATTCCGATAGGTAGCGTGTGAAGAGCCGAGCTCCGTATATTGATGAGTACTGATGGCAGATTCTTCAGATGTTCGGTCTGATTTTGTCTGGGCCTAGTGCTGTGCCCTTCTTTACCGAAGAAATGGCATGTCGAATTTCAGAAGGGAGAACGTTGGGAATGACATATCCATCCTGTGGAATTTGGTATGTGGGCAGGTGGACGTGGCTATCAAAGAAATCTGACTAGAAGTCATGGAAAATCTTCTCCATTGCCTTTCTGGAAGATGTGATAGATCCATCAGGGCGTTGGAGGGCAGTCATCTTGGTCTTATAGTTGGCGAAGGACAGGCGGGTGGTGAGAATGATTTTCCCGGCTTCTGCTGCTATCATCTTCCATTATTTCTGCTCTTCTGGCTTTGAGGTCTTCCTTTACCGCTTCTCTGTACCATTTTGCAAGCTTGTACGTTAGCATTTGGTCACCTAAGGCTCATGCCTTGTCACCTTGCCAAATGAGTTCGAGAGTTTCTGAAGACAGGCGTCCTTTTGTGTCTTTCTCTCTCTCAGCATTCTTCGCACAATCATGGAGGTGCTGAACCAGTCGGTTGTATTCCTCATCGAAGCGTGGTCAATGATGGTATCTTCCCATGTTGCTGTAATGGTGCCAAAGAGTTCCCAGTTTTTGGTTGTTCAGGGAGTTCTCTTCTTAAACTTTGAAGCCTTTTCTCCCTGTTGCATGAAGTAGAATTTTGCACGAAGGAGACGGTGGTCCAATCCTGTTTGGAATTTTGGGATGACAATGACATCGGTCAGAGAAACCCGTTGATTGAAGATGATGTGGTTAATTTCATTGTGGAAATGTCCACCAGGAGATTCCCATGTCCAAAGTTTTGCTTCAGCCTTCTGGAACTGTGAGTTCCCTTGAGTGGTTTTTTGGTGGACATTTTGAACTAAGATAGTCTCTCACCCTGCTTGTTCCATTCTAGGCCATGGGTCCCATGTGGAGTTCTTTAGCCGATCTTCTTGGTCCTATCTTGGCATTAAAATCACCGACTATGATCTTGTAGAAGGTGTGATCTTTTTTATAGAACTCCTCCAGTTCCATTTAGAATTTCTCAATTTCATATTCCTTGTATGTGGATGTTGGTGCATAGACAATGAAGATAGAAATTGCGGGCAGTGGGCCATATCTCTTCAAGTGTAATCTTCCCTATTCGGTTTGTTAGGCATTCAAATGAATCAATGTTGACAGCCATGTTCATGTTGGCAAGGACACCAATGCCACCGATGCCTCTTTCGTCTCCTGTTCCAAGGAATAATTCTTCTCTCTGGTGTCAAATACAGCATGATGCGACTGGCGCCTCCTCGTCTCAGTCAGACCAATGATGTCGTACCTGATCTTTTGTGCTTGCACCATCAGATCCTCGATATATGCTTCTGATGCCAGCGTGACAAGCATTGAAAGTACAGACAGTCATTTTAGTCCTTCGTTTTGGCAGCTTAGGTTGGCCGTGAAATTTTATCAAGCACTGCTTCTTCGCCTTTCTTACTGCTGCCATATTAGGGGCTCTTTTGCGGTCAGGAATATAAGCATTTTGTTACTGTTTTTGACATATTGAACATACTTTGGACAGCTTGCCGGGCTCTGCTGTGTGGGCGCTATACTCTCATTGCCTTGTGGGGGCTCTCAGAGGGATGGGTAGAATATTCATGGTAATTTGGAGGTAAATTGCATCATCAGCGCAGCGGCCATACCTGCAACAGGGAAAGCTGGTATCTGCTCTGCCAGGTGTATCTGCATCTGTGGCTCAAGCATTCCTGGGATTGAAATACTCTCCTCTGAAGGCCGGGTCTCTGAAGGGTGGGTCCTTGTAGGGTGGACTAACAAGTCGGGCTGGAGACTGGCTTAATCTCTTGGTGAGAGATTAGGCATGAAATGGAAATTTTAGGAAATTAGAACTTACTCATTTCATGAAACTGAGAAATTCTGAAATATTACTCACAGTTTCTTCAATATTCATATCATATATATATAATCTTGTTAACTTTGGAGGATATTTCATTAGAAATTTCATAAGGAATTAATTTAACATATACTCAAATTTAGAACAAATTACTACATTTACAATAGTAAATATGAACCAATAAATTTATTGATCATTTTAATATAGTTTTACTTCAGTTTTTAATTTTTACATTGATATTTTACAAAGATAATGGCATCTTGATATATTTTTCTAGATATTTATTATTACATTATTTTAATTATTAATTTTTGTGCCAGTCCTGGGCCCGCAGGACAGTTCTGCTGTTCAAGAAGGAAGACATCCATGACATTGGCAACTATCGCCCCATCTACCTGTTGTTTGTCATCTACAAGCTGGTTACTCGAGTCATCCTGAACAGGATTGGCAGAACATTAGGACGAAGGACAACCATGCGAGCAAGCTGTCTCCTGAAAAGGATTCAGCACAATCGACCATATCCACACGGTAACCAAGCTTTTTGAAGTTTGTAGGGAGTTCAAAATGCCGCTCTGTCTCAAGTTCATTGATTTAAAGAAAGCCTTTGTGCTGCTTGGCTAATGTTTGGTGTTATTAGAACAATGTCATCAGCGAAGTGGAGGTGATGTAGTTGCTGACCTTCTATCTTCACCCCATTTCTTCCCACTCTAATTGTTGCATGATGTTCTCAAGGGTTGTGCTGAAGAGTTTTGGTGAAATGCTATCACCCTGCCAAACCTCTCTTTTAACAGTGATCATCACTTCTTTGTAGAATGGTGAGATCCTGGTGGTGAATCCGTGATACAGCTCACGAAGGATCTTGATGTATTGGGTTTGAATGCCCTGTTTGGCTAGGGCTTCGATGATCACTTCAGTCTCCACAGAATCAATATTTTTATTTTCAAATAATAATAAATAATAATTCTGACAACAGGAAAGCATAGCCATTTCTATCTGTGTTGCGTTTGAAATTAAAATACATTTTTCAAAGTAATTAAAAAATTTCTGAAGGTATTTTCTGATAATAATGAATGAACCTGTTCTGTAGAATATTAACTTTTTTCCCTATCACTTGATCACTTGATCACTTGAATCCCGTTATTCACCGATTTGCTCGAGCGGGCGCCAGTAACATTTCCATTGGACCTATCACGTGCCAATGTAGCCCAGTGGCATCTGGTTGATTCAGGAATATGAAGAGCCTCAAACCGTTCCTTCAGGGTCTTGACAAGGAAGTCTGACCAAAATAAGCCACGCGTTAGAAAATACTATCTTGTAGGTGGGAGGCCACGTGATCTTTTGACATCCTGTGGGATCCAGTCAGTAACAGCTCTAGTCCAGTGGTTGCCTCCAAATCGCATTACATGTCCAGCCCATCTTATTTTTCGATGCCTTGGCAAACGAGACAGCATCCCTGATTCTGGAATAGCGATGGAGGTCAGACCTCCGGATTCCTTCTCTCACTTGAGTGAGGCGTGATATTCCAAGCATAAGCTCTTTCAGTTCCTCTCTGGGAGACCCAAATAGCATTCTCATTCCGTTTTCATAGGGCCCAGGTCTCTGAGGCGTATGTTAATGCAGGGAGAATGGTGGAGTCAAAGAGATGTGCCCGGAGCTGGAGGTTCTTTGTCCTTTTTAGCTATTTCTTCGATGCCTTTGAAGGCATTCCATGCCGCTCTCTTCCTCCTGTGCAGCTCAGGTTTTAGGTAGTTCATCATGTTGATGAACCAGTAACAGAAATTTTTTCCCTATATGAGAGCATTTTTGGAGTTATGCATTTATTATTAAGTTTTAAAGTATATAAACTACCTGCCTTGAAGTTTCTTTTGAAGCATTTGATGGTTCTGAGAAAGTCTTAATTTTGGATTGACTTTACTTCATGTGTATAATGTAATAATGAGGGAATATAACTAAGCCTTTATGACTGCCTTTGCCTGGGTTTGCAGAAAGATTTAAAAGTGATTGTTCCACATCTGACTTATGAATTCTTTCATTTGATCCTTGGACTAGTGACAACCTTAAAGATAATTTAATAAAAGAAATTTAAGCTTAACTATCCAGAGAAAACTCCTAAACCTTTAATTTAAAACCTAAAATAGGCACAAGAGACTAACCTACCACACTAGCCACCACCTTCGCTGTCCGGACGCTGGGATACTAGCCTCACGACCAGATTAACAGAGCAAAACCAGGTCGAGCCCAGTTAGGCAGCTCCCAGAAGCGGTAATCACTGATAATTCATCAGATGGAGTCAGGGGTCGGCAATTCCCCCTCCATTTTGTTGAGCCTGGTGGCCCCGCCCAAGAGCTGCCCTGGGGTGACCAGCCTTAGCATACGGGGCCTCGGACACTGCTGGGGAAGCTGGAACTCCGCTTTCCCCAGGCTAAGCTGACCATGGGGCTCCCAGGAGGACAGATGGGTCTTGGGAGTGGGCCCATCACCTCTGGGGGTCCCTGAAGCAGCCAGATGAGACTCGCCCACCACATTAGCCACCACCTTCGCTGTCCAGATGCTGGGATACTAACTCATGACCAGATTAACAGAGCAAAACCAGTTCGAGCCCAGGTCATGCGGCCACTGGCGTGCAAGCTGTCCATCAAAATAGTGGAAACAGTAATGTCCTTTAATGCACTGCATTCTACGATGTGCAGGAATGTTTGGCGGGGAGGGAGATAGAGAGGAGAGAAAAAGACATACAGAACCGCCAAGTAGTTGAGGGTGTGGGAGGGGGGGGGGAGGGAGGTGGGGACATTGGTGATGGGAGATGGGTTTGGATTGAGGGATGGGTGTTGGAACACTGTAGAACCAAAACTCTACATGAGCATCTTGCAATTGTATGTCTAAAATGGTGTAATGAAAATTTGGGAAAAGAAAAAAAAAAGACAGAGAAGGGAACATGTGTGAATAAATGTCGAAAGGGCTGATACCAACATAGAACTGAGAATTAAATACAGGCAAAAAAAATGCACATGATGGCTTCCGAGTGTATGTAGTACAACCCACAATGTGTAGGAGAAGGAAGGGAGAGAGAGGGGAGAGAGAAAAGAGATAAAGAACCTGCCATTTAGGCAGGCTATGGGGGGGGGAGGGAATTGGGGACATTGGTGGGAAATGGGCACTGGTGGATGGCGGGTGTTGGAACACTATGTGACCGAAACCTACAAACATGAACAACGTTGTAATTGTATATCTCATGATGGTATAATAAAATGTTTAATTAAAAAAAAAGAAAGCAAAAAAAATAAAACAGGCACAAGTACAAAATATATTTTTATAATTTATTTATAATTTAAGTTTTAGCTTAAGTTAGAGCCACTGATTCCTTTCACAATTATTTTAAGATCAAAATCATTCTTAAAAAATATGGCTATTCATATTATGAATTGGTATTGAATATAGTCAAGATAACTATAATGGAAAACTAGAACTTCTTGTCTTTGGTAATTTGAACAAGAAATTTATGTCTTATACTTGATTTCATAAAAAGTTAATGAGTTTGTATTTTAAAATTTCAGATGCCTCATTGTCTCTTATCATGACAAATTTTAACTGACCCATTAAAAATAAAATATTCAAAAGCAAGAAATAAGTAAAAGCTATTTTCATTTAAATATCTGAATTTTATTTAAAGTATAATCTGTAGAGGCAGAGAGATAGTACAGGTGTGTGTGTGTGGGGGGCCCTGGCCAGCAGCCCCGGCAAGAAGGGGGGAGACCTAGATCTTGCCAAATTAATCCCTGCAAAAAAAGAAGAGGGAAGGGTTTGGGAGAAACTCTGCCTTGCCCAGCTGCTGTGGAAGGAAAGAAAGAAAGACACCCATGCAGTGGGGGTTGTGGAGCGCAGTTCCCCTTTACTCAGCATAGCTAGGCCTTTTATATATTTTCTGGGTAGAGGGTTTACAAAGCATCCTGAGCCATTGCAACAAAGTATTCAGAAGGCAAGGCACATATCCTGTTGGTAAACACAGGTGTTTTTCTCCTGTAGATGTAAACATTTAGGCTTTCAGAAGTTTTATTACCTTGAAAACAGAGCCGACTTCTGGGTCCTGCCCTTAGGGCCTTATGGTGGGAAAGAGCCAGGCCCTAAGACTAGCTGCTTAGTGCCCAACACAGGTGTTAAGGAGCTTACCTTAGACATACCCAGCTCTGGTTCAATTATCTGTCCTCCATATAGGAAACCTGAGTACTGCCAAGATTTGTCTGTGAGCACAAAGCCAAGAGAAAATCCTGACATAACTGGTTACAGCCCCAAAGCGAAAACAAAAGCAAATTGAACAAGCAAACCAGGTGTGATATAATGCATAACTTTTTTTTTACTTTTACTTGAATAAATTTCACATCAAATCCAAAATATTTGTATAATATATTACTTTATGATAAATAGTTGTTTCCTCAATTGATCTATTTTAATTACTGAGTGCCCAAAGCGTAATGAAAAAGTTCTAAAAAGAGTCTATAAATTTAGATATGCTAGAATACCAAGTTGGACATCCTTTCAAAGACTATAAAAGTCCTTGAAACATTGTCTGATATGATTAAATTTCCCAATATAATATTCAGATAAAGTGGTAAGATTATTTGACCTATGATGGAAATTAATATTCAGTTTGATTTTGCTTAATAGCTGCTCATTCAAAGAATGTATTTTGATGCAACTCATATAATGATCACTGAAATCATTATAATCAATTTTACTTAAAAAAGAATCATTTTAAGTAATCATTTTTACTTAAAAAAGAATAAGTTGATTTTCCTTTATATTTCATCTAACATAAATCCTTTAGATAATTAGTATCTTTCAAAAATATAAAAGAAAGTATATCTCAGAATATCATAAAAATTTAATCAGATCCCATGCAGGAATATTTAAAGACAGTTGCTGTATGCTATAATCACACCTTCAATACTGATTTTTTGAAGTGTGTATTAAGTTTATTATTAATGTTCTTTGTCTTATGGGAGGTATGTGTAATTATCCTGTGCCTCATCGGTCTACAACACTAGACTCAACACTTTAATGAGAATTGTCCTTGCCCTGTCTGCATAATATACTCAAAAGAGACTCAAATCCCCTTTCTGAACTGCAGGGACCCATTTCTGACATGTATTATTCATTTTAAATAAGTTAATGTCATTGAGAGACAGAGTTTCTGCCTTCTATGATGAAAGATTTTAAGTGAGGTGCAGTTAATTACTTATTGTCCATGCCCTGGTGTGCTTTTCCATATGGCCTTTTTTTTTTGTCATATGAGTGACAAGAAGTCATCAGGGCAAAGTCATAAGCAGAACTTTTTATATTAAAACTTTAATTTATCAGTGCCTGGGGCACTAGCTAATTCAGTTTTCTAGTTACAGAACCTGAGTGAATAATTTAGCATATAGTGCTTCTCTATATACTGATTTTAGTTCAACTTCTGTCTCTTAAGTCAAATACAGAATTATCTTCCAAATGGTTTAATTGCATGTCAGTGACCTTGAAAGGAAAGTTTCATAAGTGGGACTCCTGTGTTCTCACAGCAAACATACTGAAACTTTTAAACACAACTTTGTATACTTACGGAGTGCTGAAAATCCAAAGTTTGCTAAGAGGAAAGAACATTATAATATAGTTTTTTAGCTGTCTTGCATTATAGAAAAGAAGACAAAATAGCCTTTTACCTTTTCTAATGATGGAGTACTTCAAAGCGATCCTTTATTGACACATCACTTGATCACGTGATCACTCGACATCCCGTTATTTGTCGATTTACTCAAGTGGGCACCAGAAACATTTCCATTTGACCCTATCATATGCCAATGTAGCCCAATGGCATCTGCTTGCTTCAGGAATATGAAGAACCTCAAACCATTCATTCAGGGTCTTGATGAAGACATCTGACCATCTTGTAGGTGGGTGGCCACGTGGTCTTTTGACATCCTGTGGGATCCAGTCAGTAACAGCTCTAGTCCAGTGGTCATCTCCAAATCACATTACATGTCCAGCCCATCTGATTTTTTGATGCCTTGGCAAACTAGACAGCGTCCCTGACTCTGGATGGTCAACAGAGGTCGGAACTCCAGATTCCTTCTCTCACTTGAGTGATGCATGAATTACAAGCATAGCTCTTTTGATTCCTCTTTGGGAGACCCAAATAGCTTTCTCATTCTGCTTTCCTAGGACCAAGGTCTCTGAGGCGTATATTAATGCAGGGAGAGCCGTGGAGTTGAAGAGATGTGCTCAGAACCGGAGGTTCTTTGTCATTTATCCATTTCTTCGATGCTCTTGAAAGCGTTCACTCCACTCTCTTACTCCTGTGAAGCTCAGGTTTTTAACCATAAGTAGCATCAGATACTTATGGTTAAATAAGCCTGCCAATGAATATAAGTAATGAATATTTGAACTAAAGAATAAAAAAGTTTGACCAGTTATGCTGTGTGGGTGAGTTGTGACTTAGCAGCAACCGCTTATGTGGGCAATAATATGTTTTACTTCATTTGTCTGTTCAATTGAGAGTGGTCTTGAGTGCTACTATGTTTTTAATGTCATTTATATTAAAAGACTAGAACTTGTTGGCGGAGCGGTAGTCCAGCGGGTTGGGCGTTTGCCTTGCATGAGGCTAGCCTGTGCCGGCCCAGGTTCCATCCCGGCATTCCATATGGTCCCGAACATCGCCACGAGTAATTCCTGAGTGCAGAGCCAGGAGTAATTCCTGAGCATCGCTGAGTGTGACCCAAAAAATCAAAACAAAAAAAAGTTAAAAAAAGACTAGTAGAAGAAAGGGCCCACATAAGTAACCTGATTACACAGCTGAAGACATTAGATAAAGACCAACAAAAGGAACCCACCCCAGGCAGAAAAAAGGAAATTATGAAACTTAGAGAGGAAATCAATGAGTGGGAAACCAAAAAAAAAATCCAAAAGATTAATGAAACCAAGAGCTGGTTCTTTGAAAAAATAAACAAGATTGACAAAATGTTGCAGGACTCCTCTAAGAGCCGCTGCATCTGCCTTGTATTGCCTCCTGCAGATCACTTTGTAGATAGGGGGTAGTTTAAATGTGGCAATTTATCTGACCATGTATTCTGTACTGGCTGGTATAAATATTCTCTCATGCTACCACAATCATCGTGGTAGATCTAGATCTTACCAACATATGTGCCTGGTCATGTTGAATCTCTGAGTAATTAGACCAGAGTGAAATGCTGTTTGCCTCCAAGCAAGCAAGCATGGCTTCCTGATAACTCAAAGGCAACTAAAATACAAAACTACCGTGAAGTAGGCGAGACTTGTGAAGGCTTGGAGAAATATTTAACCGGCATTAGTATTAGTCTTTGGTACAGATACATGCCATCTCAGAAACCCCCTTCTCTACTCTGTAAAGGCATTTCCAGGCAGATCTTGGCTCAAAACATTAGCATATAATAGAGCCTAGGTGT
The DNA here is from genome assembly GCA_021461705.1 of Cryptotis parvus. Classification (NCBI taxonomy): domain Eukaryota; kingdom Metazoa; phylum Chordata; class Mammalia; order Eulipotyphla; family Soricidae; genus Cryptotis; species Cryptotis parvus. Next base: position 17,973 of record JAJIBD010023797.1, on the reverse strand, counting down.
GGTGCTGGGAGAAATTACCTAAGGGCATTTGACCCTTCCTGCTTCCCCATAATAGTGGGAGGTCTGAGTTGCAGGGATATAAAACCATCCTGCATCCTCTCCCTCTTTTTGGGCTCTCTTTTTTTTGGGCTCTCTCTTTTGTGAGCTTGCACTCTTTTTGGGAGTCTTGTCTTTGTCTCCTCTTTACAGGGCCTTAACACGTGGTGGCCGCCATCTTGGTCTACATGTGTCTGGGGTTCTAGCTGGGAATCCTAAGCACAAGGTTTTTTCGATTGCTGACTTGTATGCCTGAACCTGTGATAAGTAAAGCCTTTTAAAATTGCATCGGATTCCTGAGTCTTCATCCATTCTCTTCGGGCTCTGGAGGTAGAAGGGAACTTCGCTTTCCGGCATTGTCGGGGGACCCGGCAGCGTTCCCCGACAACAAACCATTGGCAAGACTTTTAAGGACAGGGAAAGTGAGAACCCAAATAAACAAAATCAGAAATAAAAATGGTGACATCACAACAGAAACCACAGAAATACAAAAGATCATCAGCAATTACTTTGAGAGTCTGTATGCCGTGAAACATGAGAATCTAGAAGAAATGGATAAATTCCTGAAGTCCTATAACCTCCCATGGCTGAAACAAGAAGACCTGCAATACCTGAATAAGCCTATCATCATCAAGAAAATTGAAACAGTAATTAAAAGTCTGCCCAAACACAAAAGCCCAGGTCCAGACGGATTCACTAGTGAACTCTACCAAACCTTTAAGGAGAACCTACTGCCAGTTCTTTTCAAGCTCTTCTAGGAAATAGAAGAAACAGAAACACTCCCAAATAGCTTCTATGAGGCACATATCACCCTGATACCCAAAGCAAGGAGAGCCAACACAAAGGAAGAAAACTACAGACCAATATCCCTGATGAACACGGATGCTAAGATCTTCAACAAAATACTAGCTAACAGAATCCAAAGACTCATCAAGAAAATTGTACATCATGACCAAGTAGGATTCATCACGGGAATGCAAGGATGGTTCAACATTCGCAAGTCAATCAACATAATACATCATATCAATAAGAGAAAAAATAAAAACCATATGATCCTATTAATAGACGCAGAGAAAGCATTTGACAAGATCCAGCACCTGTTCATGATTTAAACCCTCCAGAAAATCAGAATTGAAGGAATTTTCCTCAAGATAGTCAAAGCTATCTACCAAAAACCCACAGCAAGCATCATTCTAAATGGGGAAAAATTGAAAGCCTTCCCCCTGAGATCAGGGACAAGACAAGGTTGCCCACTCTCACCTCTTTTATTCAATATTTCCAATGGAAATGTTACTGGTGCCTGCTCGAGCAAGCCAATGAAGAACGGGATTCAAGTGATCAAGTGAAGCGAAGAACTGGAAGTACTTGCCATACCAATCAGAGAAGAAAAGGACATCAGGGGCATCCAGATAGGCAAGGAAGAAGTCAAGCTATCATTATTCGCAGATGACATGATATTATACCTAGAGAACCCAAACTCTCTACCAAAAAATTCCTAGAAATAATAGACACATATAGTAGAATGGCAGGATACAACAAGTGTTGGCGTGGATGTGGGGAAAAGGGGACTCTCATCCATTGTTGGTGGGAATGCCGGCTGGTACAACCTTTCTGGAAAGAATATGGACATTCCTCCAAAGACTAGAAATTGAACTCCCATTCGACCCAGCCATACCACTCCTGGGAATATACTCTGGGAAGCAAAAATACGCAGCAGAAACACCATCCCTACTTTTATGTTCATAGCAGCATTATTCACAATAGCCAGAATCTGGAAGCAACCAGAGTGCCCGAATATCGATGACTGGATAAAAAGCTTTGGTACATCTACACAATGGAATACTATGCAGCTTTTAAGAAAAATGAAGTTATGAAATTTGCCTATAAATGGATGGACATGGATAAGGTTATGTTGAGTGAAATTAGGCAGGAGAGGCGGCAGATGCAGAATGACTGCATTTATTATTCATGTCATTTGCATGACATAAATATATATGTACATATTATGATACCAATATCCAAGGTCAAGTGAAACATGTATCAGGAGGTCTTGTCAAAGGTGGAAATTATCACAAACGTGTGGGAGTCAGAGGCTAGGTAAGACAGAAAATGGAACAGTGTGCTAACAATTGTCGAAAGTTCTAATACCAACCTAGAACTGAGCATTAAATACAGGCAAAAGATACACATGAACACACTTTGATGTATGTTCTGTAATCCATAGTCTGGAAGGGAAGGAATAGAGAAAGAGAGTAAAGGGAATGAAATAAAGAACTTGCCGTGGAGGTGGGCTGGTGGGGAGGTAACCGGGGACATTGGTGGTGGGAGATGGGCACTGGTGGAAGGATGGGTGCTGGAACACTGTATGACCAAAATCCAAATATGAACTTTGTAATTGTATATCTTTGTAATTGTATACCTTACAGTGGTATAATAAAATACTTAAAAAAAGAAAAATTAAAAAAGATTATAACTTGAAAGAGCTTTAAAATTATTTTAAGGAAACTAATTTTACTGTTGAGAAAAATTGAGATCTGGGAGTTAGTGATTTTTTTAAGGACACTGTTTCTTTACTCTTAAATTAAAAAATATTTTTTAGTTTTTGTTTTCTGGGCAACACTATGGTATTCAGGACTTCTGGCTCTGTGCTCAAGTATTACTCCTGGAAGGACTTGAGAACCTTGTGTGAACCCAGATTGGCGACATGCAAAGCAAGCATCCTACTTACTGTACTATCACTCAGCCAAATGCATTCAATTGCTTATCCAGCATTGTTGCTCAGGACTTACTCCTGGCTTTGCATTCAGTGTTGGGCCTTGGGAAGACCATATGTTGTGCCACAGATCAGATCTGGGTTGGCTATGTGCAAGGCAATCTCCCTAACCACTGTACTGTCACTCATGTCTCCTATTTCTTTATGCTTTAATGTTGTCAGAATAATTCTTTTTTTCCCTGTCCTTTTACAAGTGTGTATTTCTCACCACCAATGTCACTAGTTTCCTGCCTCTTCCCACCTGTATGGCATTGCTTTATCCTCTCTCTCTCTCTCTTTCTCCTTTCTCTATTTTGGGATATTATGGTCTGCAATACTGATACTAAAATTTTATTAGGTATATTCCTTTACCTACTTTCAACACTCATTTCCTGCCCAAAGTTTTGATTTTCAATTATTATTGTCATACTGATCCCTTCTCTATTCTAATCATCCTTCATGCCCCCCCCCTCCCTCTTTGTGGCAAGCTTCCAACCATTAAAAAGTTGTCCTATTTTCCCTTTTTTGTATATTAATTTCATACTTTATTTTTTAGTATCCCACAAATGAATGCAGTCATTCTATATATGTCCCTCTCTTTCTGAACCATTTCCTTCAGCACAATACTCTTCATGTCTATCCATTTAGAAGCAAATCTCATAACATCATTTTTCCTAATGGCATTGTTTCTCTATGCAGTTGTCTGTTGTTGGGCATTTGGGTTTTTTCCAGATACTGGCTATTGTGAATAGTTTTTAATAAACATAGGAGTGAAGATGATGTTTCTGCTGTGTGCTTTGGGCCCCCAGGGTATATTTCAAGCAGTGGAATTTCTAGGTCAAGTGGTAGCTCAATTTCTTTTTTTAATTTTTAATTTTTACAATTACAAAGATATAAAATCACAAAGCTCATATTTGGGTTTTGGTCATACAGTGTTCCAGCACCCATCCCACCACCAGTGCCCACCTCCCACCACCAACGTCCCGGTTCCCTCCCCACTCCCCCAGCCCGCCTCCATGGCAGGTTCTTTATTTCTTTCCCTTTCTCTCTCTTTCTCTTTTCCTTCCCCTCAGACTATGGATTACAGAACATATATTAAAGGGTTGTCATGTGTATCTTTTTGCCTCTATTTAATGCTCAGTTCTAGGTTGGCATTAGTACCCTCGACAATTGTTAGCACACTGTTCCATTTTCTGTCTTACCTAGCCTCTGACTCCCACGTTTGTAATAATTTCCACCTTTGACAAGACCTCCTGATATATGTTTCACTTGACCTTGGATATTGGTATAATAATATGTACACATATATTTATGTTATGCAGATAAATGCAGTCATTCTGTATCTGTCTCTCTCCTTCTGGCTAATTTCGCTCCAACATAATCTTCTCCATGTCCATCCATTTATAGGCAAATTTTATAACTTCATTTTTTCCTAACAGCTGCATAGTATTCCATTGTGTAGTGTACCAAAGCTTTTTTTTTTTTTTTTTTGGGCACTCTGGTTGCTTCCAGATTCTGGCTATTGTGAATATGGCTATGAACATACAAGTAGGGATGGTGTTTCCGCTGCTTATTTTTGGTTTCCCAGAGTAGATTCCCAGGAGTGGTATGGCTGGGTCAAATGGGAGTTCAATTTCTAGTCTTTGGAGAATGTCCATATTGTTTTTCAGAATTTCTGTTTTTTGAGGAGTCTTCATATTATTTTCCAAAAATGCTGGACCAGTCTGCATCATACCAACAATGAATGAGAGTCCCTTTCTCCCTGCATTCATGCCAGCACAGGTTGTTCTTGCTCTTTTAGATGTATGCTAGTCTATGTGGCATGAGATGATATCTCATTGTTGTTTTGATTTATATCTCTCTGATGATTAATGATGTGGAGCAATTTTTTTCATGTGTCTTTTGGCTATATGATTTTCTTCTTTGAGGAAGTTTTAGTTCATTTCTTCTCATTTCTTGATGAGGTTAAATGTTTTTTCCGTGTAAAGTTCTACCAGTGCCTATATAGCTATGATACTAGCCTCTTATACATGATAAATATATATGTATATATCATTATTACTGAAGAGATATAAAACATTTATGAGACAACTAAAACGCTTTTTTATGTATAGAGTCAAGATAGGATCACTAAAGAATTTAGCAGCAACAAAAAATATGTTTGTAAAACAGGATTTTTTTTTTTTACTTTTTTGGGTCACACCCGCAATGCTCAGGGTTTCTCCTGGCTCAGGAATTACTCTAGGCAGTGCTCAGGGGACCATATGAGTATACGGGGATAGAACCTGGGTAGGCCATGTGAAATGCAAATGCCCTACCCACTGTGCTATCATTCTGAGCCCAGAAAAGAGAAAATTTTTATAACCCAAAAGTGTGAATTATGATTTTGTTTCATAATTTATATATTATTTATAGTCAAGTTGAATTGCCATGCAAAGGGAATTTATTCCTGAGAAAACTTCATTTGGTGCTCCTGTTATCTTTTTATGGTACTTAGTGATAGAATTATTTTTCTTAAATTAAAAGGGGCATTTAACTATAATATCAGCTTTGTGTTATAGTCACAATTTTATTGAAAATGATGCTTTTCATATTTGACATTTTAGAACAGAGATTTGGTAGAAACTAGGAAAAATAGTAAGAAATTCTCTATATAACTAATGAAATAAAACTTGCTAAGAAATTGAGGCCAAGCCCAATTTAGGAGTGATTAAATAGCAATTATAATTTTGGAACAATTAAGACAGCAGTGTGAATTGATTTAGTTTCAATTCAGTCCCAAGGAGGGACAGATGCACATTGTGTCAGCAGATGTGGTATATCCACTGAAAGGAAATCATTTTCTGAATGGGAATCAAGAAAGCTGAATGTGTCCAGCTTTACCAATAATTTTGCAGAACTCCTCTTTTGTGTAAAAAAAAATTCCATCTATAGCTATGATTTGACTTCTTACTGTTTTTTTAGACAGATTTTTATCACCAATGATTTTATCTGAGGGGACTCTGTAATTTTAGATAATGCTTTCCATACTTACATATTTGAATTTGAAGAATATAATCATGAAATAAAAATGTCTGCTTTATATGCATGGGCAAATACTTTAATAGTTTGGTAAAATCATATATTAAAACTGATGTATTTTCACAGACTGAAAGATTAATTTGGCATATTTTTAAGAATTCTTTTCCTTATTTTCAATTTTCTTTTTTAAAATTTTTTTATTTTTAGTTTTCTTAATTTTTTTCTTTATTTAGTTCTTAAAATTTTTTATCTTTCTTTATTATACTACCGTGAGATATACAATTTCAAAGGTGTTCATGTATCAGTTTCAGTCATACAGTATTCCAGCACCAATCCCTCTACCAGTGCCCATTTCCCACCACCAATGTCCTCTGATTACCTCCTCCCTTCCCCATCCTGCCTCTATGGCAGTCACTTTGCCTTCTCTCTCTTCCTTTTCTTACACATTGTGGTTTGCAAGACTTCATTTAGAGGTTATCATGTATATCCCTATGCCTATATTCAATACTTAGATCTAGGCTGGTTTTATCATTTACAACAATTATTAGTACACTAATCCTTTCTCTGTCATACCTAACCTCTGACCCCCACACCCTTGCAATAGATTCCACCCACTGACAAGACCTCCTGATCAATGTTTTGCCTGGCCTTGGATATTGGTATCATACTATTATTTTTATTTCCAGCAAATAAATGCAGTCATTCTATATCTGCACTGGCTGATTTCACTCAGCATGATCCACTACTTTTCCATTCATTTATAGGTAAATTTAGGTTTCATAACTTAATTTTTCCTAACAGCTGCATAGTATTCCATTGTGTAGATGTACCAAGGTTTCTTTATCGAGTTGTCTGTTCTCAGGCACTCTGGTTGTTTCCAGGTTCTGGCTATTGTGAATAGTGCTGCTTTGAACATTTAGTTCTTTACATGTTTTTTCCACACAAGCTTCTTTTTTTCCTTTTTTTTATTATCATCCAATGTTGGCAATCTAATAAGTCTCTATGCAGGTTAAACTTTTTTACTAAGCTTTATGCTTTCTTTTTTAAAACAACCCAGTCTTTCCAAATATATGTATCACCAAGTCTTCAAGATAACATTTGTTTTTTTTTTCCACCCAGAAGGAGATCATTCATGTTAATACTTGCTTTTAAAAATGTTTCCTTTCCACAAAATCTATTCCAGGGCATTTGTAAATTTCAGATTTCAAGTGTTTTGAGGAGCAATCATTCACTCTTCATCTACATGTTAACACCCTTATCAAAGTCCTTATTATCAACTATACCAGGTTAATGCCACAGTACAAACTGAGAAGGGGGCTAGGTTTTGATGTTCAACAGACCTAGAAGTTTTAAGGCTTAATTCTCTTTTTTATTAGTTATGATTCTATGTTTGTAGATTCTTTCCCTCCTCCTCCTCTTCGTCCTCCTTGTCCTTGTCCTCTTCCTTGTCCCCTTGTCCTCCTCTTCCTCTTCCTCTTCTCCTTCCCTTCCCCTTCCTCTCCCTCTCCCTCTCCTCTTCCTCCTCCTCCTTCGCCTCCTCCTCCTCTTCTCTTTCTCCTTCTCCTCCTTCTCCTCCTCTTTCTCCTTCTCCTTCTCCTCCTCCTCTTCCTCCTCCTCCTCCTCCTCCTTCTTTGTCTTCTTTTTCATCTTTCCCCTTTGTCTACCTTTCTGTCATTTTTGCCATACTTGATAGTGATCAGGGACCATTCCTGGCTGGTTTGAGTAATTATGTGATGCTAAATTTGAACCTAGGTCTGTCACATACAATGCAAGAATCTTAACCACTGTAATATCACTCTATTCTCATTTGGTAGATTTCTTAAACATGCTACACTTAGTTTTTAAAAATATATAATAAATTATATAATTTTCGTTTGCAATATAGGATTGTTCTAAAGATGAGATGAATATACATATACTTACTAGTAAAGTGACAATAACAGACTTTATATAACTAGCATTTATAGTCTTAAAAATTCATCAGCTTCTAGTGAATATGACTATTACAGTATCTTACCTTTAGTTTGAGCAACCTTTGCAATTCACATATATAGTACTGCACATTCAATGTGTAGTATGAAGTTATATACTTATGTCTAACCTAGTCTTGCTCAAGCTTACAAAACTTTAAGATCTCTAATTATTTCAGTTTTATGGAAATAATAGTATTCTTCATAAGCTTTTATTCTTATTTTATTCAGGCCATGTATTGTGGTGTTCAGGGCTTACTCCTAGCTCTGTGATTAGGAATCACTCCTGGTGCAGCTCAGGACACCATATGGGGTGCTGGGGTGCTGGGGACCAAACCTGGGTTGGCCATGTGCAAGGCAAGTGGCATATCTGCTATACTATTGCTACAGCTATTATTTTATAAATTTTATTTAGTCTTACCAATCTTATTCCCAATGTCTAAGATTCTGGATTCTGTTCACCCCATTTATACAGCAGATTTTCTTTAACTAATTGGAGCCAGCACTACCTCTGTAAGTCTCAGTCTTTTTTTGTTGAGTATTGGATAGTCTGAGTTGACTTCTATCCCGTTCCCATCATAAGAAATATTCAAGCATAACTTTATGTTTCTATTTTGAAGCATTTCTTGACTCTCATATTTTCTAATATATAGAATTGCTTCCTACTCTGAAAACTCGTCATCATTTTTTCACACAGATACTTATAATTTTATACTTTTTTAAATTTGATGATTTTTGATCAATTTCTTGACATTAAAACTATTTTTGTGTTTAAACACATATGTACTTTATATATATGCAATGGAATATGTTGCTTTACTCATTTTCTAGATTAGACAGTCACAGAATGGATAAGGAATATTGCCTATGATCAGGGAGTTTTTTGGTGGCAGAGTCAGGCATTGATCCAGATAGCTTGACTCCTGTACATAAATTATTATCCTTTTGCTCCTTATTGCCTACTAGTAATTAAAAATAAATTGACTGTCTTGCATCCCAGTCACTTTATTGACATTAAAGGAACACTTTGGCTCCTTATTGTACATTTATTAGTTTGGCAGTACCAACAGTTTTTAGGATTTAGCCTTTTAGGGCTATGCAAGTGATAGCTGTTCACAAATAATTTTCATTGTCAAAATGCACTTGGAGGGATAATTACACACATATATGTAAGCACACACACATATATAGTACTGCACATTCAATGTATATTAATACTGCACATTCAATGTATGTTACTTAAAAGTGATTATTCAGTTATTTTCAGAGTCCATTATGTTGTGGAAGCTGAATATTTTGTTTTTTGAAACTTGCTTTTTGGTCCTTGACTGACTGACCTTTGGCCCATCATTCCTACCTGTTACTATTACTCTTCTTATTAGCATATTCAATTTAATAAGGCAAAGATTGATTCTAATCATTTACTTTTCTCTAGAACATAACTATAGAATAATATATCAAACTTTTAACACACACAATTTCGAAAGTTTTAAGGTGAACTTTTATCAAAATTTAAAAATCACTTAAAATTATAAACCAGGGTTAGAGAGACAGTATAGTGGGTAGGCATTTGTCTTTCATGTGGTCAGCCTGGAAGGTGCATGCAGAACCAGGAGTAAACCCTGAGCACTGCTGAATTTGCCTACCCAGCTCCCTCCCCAATAAATTTTTATGAACCATGGTTTTTGTCTTGATTTGCTTTGAGGCCACAATTGGTGATTCTCAGGGGTTACTCCTGGCTAGGCATTCAGGAATAACTCCTGGTTGTGTTAAAGAGACCATATAGGATGCCAGGGAACTGAACCTGGGTTGGCCACATACAAGGCAAGTACCTGCTGTACTATCTCTCTGGCCCCAGGAACTATGCCATATTTTATGACATACTAAACTCACAAGACTGCATTTTAAAAAAGAAAAGAAGAAATAAAAGAGAAAAAAAGACTGCATTGTGTCTATATAAAGTTCTAGGGAGTATTACTATTATGATAATGTTAATTCTACCAATCCATGAGCATAGAATATGTCTCCATTTCCTCAGGTCCTCTTATTTCTTTTTTTAAAAATTTTTTATTATTCCACCGTGAAACATACAATTACAAAGGTGTTCATAATTGGTTCTTGGTAATACAGTATTCCAGCACCCATCCCTCCACCAGTGCCCCCTTTCCACCACCAATGTACCCCACCCCTCCCGCCCACCCCCATGCTGCCTTAATAGCAGGTACCCCAGTTTCCTCTCTTTCTCTCTCTTTCTCTCTCTCTCCCTCTTATTTTTACACATTGTGGCTAGCCCTGCAGATATTTAGAGTTTATCACTTAAGTCTCTTTGTGTATATTCAATGGTGAGTTTTAATCTGCCATTACCATTTCCCACATTTAGTAAAACATTGGTCCCTATAAGGATACCCATGACATACTTCAAAGAAATTGACCAAACACTCCTGAAATTTGTATGGAATAATAAACCCCATGAATTGCTAAAGCAATCTTTGGGGAAAAAATGGGAGGTATCACTTTACCCAACTTCAAAGTCTACTACAAAGCAGTTGTAATTAAAACGGAATGGTATTGGTATAGAGACAGACCTGTAGACCTATGGAATATAACTGAGTATCCTGATACACACTCTCCAATATATGATCACTCAATCTTTGATAAAGGAGAACAAAATATTAAGTGGAGCAAAGAAAGCCTCTTTAACAGGTGGTGCTGGGAAAACTGGGCAGCTACATGTAAAAAAATGAACTGATACCTTAGAACACCATGCAAAAAAAGTCAAATCAAAATGGATCAAACATCTCACATCAAACATTAATCTATAAGGCACATAGAAGAAATCATAGGAAAAACACTTTACAACATTGAATCTAAAGGCATCTTCAAAGGCAAAAACATCAATGACAAAGCAAATGGAAGTAAAGATAAACAAATGGAGTTATATAAAACTGAAAAGCTTCTGCACCTCAAAAGAAGCAGTGACCAAGATACAAAGAGAGTCCACAGAAATGGAAAGAATATTCACCCAACACCCATTCGATAAGGGGTTAATATCCAGGATATATCAGGCACTGGTAGAACTTAACAAGAATAAAACTGCCAACCCCATCAAGAAATGAACAGAAACTTTGACAAGGAAGAAATTCAAATGGCCAAAAGGCATATGAAAAAAAATGTTCATCATCACTAACCATAAGAGATATGCAAATCAAAACAACAATGAGGTATCATCTCACACCACAGAGACTGGCACACATCCAAACGAGCAAGAACAACCAGTGCTGGCATGGATGTGGGGGAGAAAAGGGACTCTCATCTACTGTTGGTGGGAGTGCCGACTGGTCCAGCCCTTTTGGAAAACAATATGGACATTCCTCCAAAAACTTGATATTGAGCTCCCATTTGACCCAGGTAGTACCACTCCTGGGAATATACCCTGTAGACCCAAAAACATATATAAGAAACACTAGCTGCACTTTGATATTCATTGTAGCACTATTCACGATAGCTAGAATCTGGAAACAACCTAAATGCCCGAGAACAGAAGACTGACTTAATAAACTCTGGTACATCTACACAATGGAATACTATGTAGCTGTCAGAAAAGATGAAGTCATGAAATTTACCTGAAAATGGATGGACATGGGGACTATCATGCTGAATTAAATTAGTAAGAAGGAAAAGGACAGATATAGAATAACTGCATTCATTAATGGGATATAAATATATACCAGTGTTCTACTAATTGTGGGAAATGGTAACGCCAGACTAGAACTCAGTACTGAATATACACAAAGGGATTACATAATAAACCCTAAATGTCTAGGCCAAGCCACAATGTGTATGTGTGTGTGTGTGTGTGTGTGTGTGGGGAGAGAGAGAGAGAGAGAGAGAGAGAGAGAGAGAGAACAAAAGAATAAGTGCCTACTATGGAGGCAGGCTGGGGGAGTGGGGAAGGAATTGGAGCCACTGGTGGTGGGAAGTAGGGCACTGGTGGAGGGACGGGTGCTGAAACATTGTATAACAGAAACCCAATCATGAACATCTTTGAAATTGTATATCTCACCGTGGTACAATAAAAAAAAATATTTTTTTAAAGAAAAAAAAAAGACTGCATTGTGATTGCTCCTTTTTTAAGAGCTGAGTGATATGATTTTTCTTACATGTGTATTTTTAACTTTAACTTTAAATAAAATTAAAAAATTTACTTTTTAATAATAATAGCAATTTAATTATTTTATAGTTGCAGTAATGCTATACCATTATCACTTCTAATGTGCTAGGATCTCTCCAGCATTATCCATATGTTCTTCCCCTACTACTCAATTCCCTAAGATCACAGTTCTACAGACTATATCGCAGTATTATTTTCAGTTGGGGACTGTCTACTCTTTTGCTTTGTTTCTTTATATTCTGCTATGAGTGATGTCATCTGTTTTGTTTTTCTTTGACTCACTTCACTTAGTATGACTTCCTACAGTTCTACCCAAGTTGTAGCAAACTTTGCGAATTTATCTTTTCTCAATGATAGTATATCATTGTGCATATATACTACAATTCTTTATCCACCCATTCATTGCTGGGCACTTTGGGTGTTTCCAGATGTTAGCTATTGAAAATAATGCTGCAATAAACATAGATGTCCCGATGCTCTTTTAATCTAATGTTTTAATGTTCTTTGTATAATATAATAGAATCATAGAGTGGAATTGCAGAGTAATAGAGAACTTCTATTCTTAATTTTTACCTATCTTCAAACAGTTTTCCAAAGAGGCTGAATCAAGCAACAGTTTCAACAGCAGTGAATAAGAGTTTCCCTTTTTTTCTTCGTTCCTTCGTTCCTTCCTCCTTCGTTCCTTCATTCCTTCGTTCCTTTGTTCCTTCTTCCTTCCTTCCTTCCTTCCTTCCTTCCTTCCTTCCTTCCTTCCTTCCTTCCTTCCTTCCTTCCTTCCTTCCTTCCTTCCTTCCTTCCTTCTTTCCTTCCTTCCTTCCTTCCTTCCTTCCTTCCTTCCTTCCTTCCTTCCTTCCTTCCTTCCTCCCACACTATAACTTGTTTCTGAACTTTTTGATATAGACCATACCTTAATGTCAGCTATAAACATACCCAGTACTCTCCAACACCTTAGAGGAATATTTAATGATATAACTCTATTGGTAAAGAAAACAAAAGAGTAAATAAAATAGGACTATCTCAAATTGAAAGATTTCTATACTGCAAAAAGAAATTAGGCCTCAAATAACACACCCCACTGACTGGGAGCCAAATTCACAGATCACACATCAGAAAATAAAGAGCAAATAGCCAAAGTACTCAAAATATTCTCAAAGTTCAACTATAAAATCCAAAATAACCTTATTAAATAATGGGGAGAAGAAATGACAGAAAATTCCTTATAGGTGATATAAAGATGGCATACAAGCATAGGAAAATATTTTCATCATCATGGGATTATATATATATATTGTGTGTGTGTATGTATACAAATATACACAAACAATATGAATTTGGGCCACACCTGCTCTGATCAGGGCTGACATCTGTCTCTGAGGTCAGAGATAACTCCTGTGAATCATGGGGGAACATATGTTATACCAGAATCAAGCTGGAGTCAGGGGTGTACAAGGCACACATCTTACTCCTTATAATATGTCTTCAGACCTTTATTGAAAACACATATAGGCCAAATATGAGAAATATGAAATATTTTTGGACAATGTGAATTAGTTTAGCAGTGAATATAAATACATCTGTATAAGAATTCTGATGTTATAAAACTTTACTTTTCATTTCAGAATACATTTCATAATGCATCCAAACTTTTTTGCTTTGACATTTATGATTTTCCTTTCTTCGTTGTACATAACACTTCAATTGCAGGTCCTAAAAAATTCCCCATGAGCATCCTTTTAACCATACCAAATTTATTTCCAAAACATCATGGGCATGTGCCCCAGGACCTTCATTATATGATATACTCTATTCTCTTCTCTATCGGGAACATTTTTCTTGCTTTAAAAGCTCAATCGTGCAGCAAAAGTTCAGAGGAAAACATCTCTTGGTAAACCCTTATTCCTAGCTTGCTTTTCTGAGAATTTCTGCCATACAATTGCTGATATTTTATCCCAGTACATTATATTGCATCTCTTTTTCTACCTTAATCATGTTACTTTTTGCTGTTACTGTGTTTTTTGGGTGCTCAGGGATTACTCCTCACTTTGTGCTCAAAGATCACTCCTGGTAGTGCTCCAGAGACCATATGTAGTGCTAGTGATCCAACTGGGCTTTACTGCATGCAGGCAAGCTTTCAAACAGGTGGACTATCTCTCCAGCTGATTCACTCGGGTTTTATACAATAGTGGAAATAAAATCTGCCATTTATTGAGTAGTACTTCTTAAAGTTAACAAACTTTCTATGATCACAACAACTTTAGGAAGAAAGTATAACAAAGTAATGTTTAGCTTTACAGATTATGAATGGTCCTGACTTTATACCAAGAACTTTTTTAAGTCCAGAGATGATTGCTGTGTATGTTTTTCTCTAAGGGTTGTTTTGGGAAATCAAAGATAAATCATGCAGCACAGATGATCCTAATATTCTATGGGTTATATTCTCGTCAGGTTAAAATGCAAAATGTACACATGAAGAGTAATAAAGTGAATATAATACCCATATTTGCATGATTTAACATATATTTCTAATTACATAATATAATTTTTAACAGGGAAATTAGATGAGAGCTTAAGTTTGTAACTTACTGATAATCCTATAACTGTGAGCAAGAGTAGTACATTCTCTAAGATTAGGTGATGATCACCTAATTTTTCAAAAGGAATTTTGAAAAGTTTATACCATCAGATTAATCCTGTTTTATTTGCCAAACTTTTTGCATAATAAATGAAACATTTTGTAATTCATTCCCACTCATCTTCCAGGTGTTCAACTTGAAAGCCACATTGGTTTCTAGTTTTTAACATCTTAAATAACTTAAAGAGGATAAATTACTGTGGGGATAGCATGTACAAATGTGCCATCTTTTTATGTGTGTCTGTATGTGTGTTTTGGTTTTCTTAGGAGTCATACTCCTCAAGGTGTTGCGGGTGTGGCTGTAGTGCACAGTGCGTTGGCAGGTGGCAGACAGGAGACAGACTTGTCTACACCCAGGGCTCTGCCCTGTGGACCCTGGATGGTTGATGGTCTGACAGAAAAAGACTGGTTCCTCTGGGATGCACCCATAGTCATGGCAGAGCCTGGCAAGATGCCCATGGTGTATTCGATATGCCCAAAACAGTAACAATAATCGACTTCATTCCCAACCAATGGAGATACTATGGCGCTCACTTCGAGTAAATCAATGAACAATGGGAAGACAAGTGATACAAGTGATACATACCTGTGATTTCAGACATTACTTCTGACTTTGCACTCAGGATTTACTCCTGGTCTCCTGGTGGTTCTCAGGGGGCCAGATAGGGTGCTGAGGAATCAACCTTGGTCAGTCAAGTGTAAGGCAAGCATTCTACCTGCTATACTGTCTCTCTGGCCCCTGCATGTATATTCTTGATGGATTATTTAAGAATTCTCTTAACTGATTTTGGATAAATAAAGCTAAATAAGATTTTCCTTTAATGAATAGTTAGACTGCATTTTTTTTCACTTGATGTCATTCACTTTCTAAGACTGTAGGGATAAAATTGTAGGAAGAAAATCTGATTTTCATTTGTAGATTTTGATGTTAATTTTAAAGTTATAGCACTTTTTAAAGTACTACTGAACTAACATTTTCTCTCTGTACTTTATTGATTTATGACACCTTTCTTTTCGTTGACAGACAACCTGGAATATTTTCAGTTTATCTAATATATGTCTAATAAAAATTTATTCATGACTCTCTGGGTGCATACAGCCAAAGCATAAAATAGTGCTGAGTGTCAGCAGTGCCTCTTCTGTTAATAAAAATTCTTGAGAAGAACTGGATTCAAACAGCAGAGGCTGGGATTCTCAATCTTGTCTCCTTTGATATTCACCAAGCTACTTTTATGCCTACACTTTAAATTTTGTCAGAGTCAAATGCCTATTTACCTTACCATAGATTATTTGCTCAGGAGCATTTTCAGTGGTATGTATATTTAAAGTTTAAAATATCTGAATTTAGGCTATAGAAATATTATGGCAGAAAAGATGCTTACCTTATACAGAGCCAACACAGATTTGACCCCCAGCACTGTATATAATCCCCTGAGCATCATCAAAAGTGATCCCTGAACATAGAACCAGGGATAATCCCTGAGCACTTATGGCAGTGGCTCCCAAAAATCAAAAAAAAATCTTTCAGCTTCATGTATTTTGTTTGAGAGTTCTATCCACCTTGTTTGCTTTACAATATATTTCTCACTCTCAGTTGACATTTTATTTTTAATGAAATAACAGTAGTTTATACGACTGTATAGATTTTAGGAGTATGATTTCATGCTTCTCCAAAGTTTATCTTATTATGGTGTAGGGACTGGATCCAACTCCTCACACGTGAAGAATGAACTCTATTCTTGAGCCTTATTCCAAATCTCCCAAACCCTTTTTTAAAATAAACTATAAAAACACCACAAATTTTACATGTTTTAAAATTTTTAATTATTCTGAGCTATAGTTTACTTAAAAACACTACATTTTACATTTTCAATTTGCTTTTAGTTTGTCCAGTGAGTTGAGGAACTGTGTTACCTAGCTATATGATACTCTTCTCATTTCAGAGATTCCTCCATCATAGTAAAGAAAAAGGAAGTAAAGACAAGGTTTTACTTTTTTCATACTTTTCTTTGTTCCTATTTGACTAATTTTATCTGTATGATCTCAAAATCATAACTATGATTCTTCAATTGTCTCTAATATTAAACTTTTACTTATCACTTGCCTGTCACTTGTTTTCCCATTGTTCATCGGTTTGCTTGAGTGGGCACCAGTATCATCTCCATTCGTTGGGATGAGGTTCATTATTGTTACTGTTCTCATATTGAATACACCATGGGTAGCTTGCCAGGCTCTGCCGTGGTTCTGGGTTCATCCCAGGGGGCCAGTATTTTTCTTTGTCAGGCCATCAACCATTCAGGGCCCACAAAGCAGAGTTCTGGGTGTATCCAAGCCCATCTCCTGTCTGCCACCTGCCGATGCAGCTGGGCACCACAGCCACATTTGCAACACCTAGAGGGGTAGGGATGACTAAAAAAAAGAAAAGAAAAAAAAAGACAAACGACTGGGCTCCCTGGGATTAACCCAGAGCCACAGGAGAGCCTGACAAGCTACCAGTGGTGTATTCAATATGCCAAAAATAGTAACAATAATGGACCTCATTCCCAAGAATGGAGACGTTATTGGCGCCTGCTCAAGCAAATTGATGAACAACAGGAAGGCAAGTGATACAAATGATACCAAACTTTTAGAAAAATAATACTAAAGTTTTAGGAAAACGTTCATTTTCTGATATTCCCACTCAGTAGAAGAGACTTGCTATTTACTTAAAACTGTTCAACTTCAAAAATATTCTGTTATTTCATTTTTAATACAAACTACACTCAGAGGTGCTGGTGGATAGGTTTGGGCCAGTTGCACTAGTATTTTTCCCAGTGGCATAGGCCTGGAAGTTCAGTTCTCTGGAACCACCCTGGAATTGCTCAGAGGGCCATATACTGCAGGGCTCAAACTCAGACCTCACACATACTAGTTATATATGCAAGTTATACTTAAATCAAGCCTTCACCTTTTTGTTCTTTTATTTCTGCCATGTACCAGTTCTCTTTCTCCTAACCATCAGTTGCTTAATCTCCCAAGTTTTTTTAGCTATTTCCAGTTTTCACCGGTCTCTATGTTCAATCTAGATTCTTCTAGTTACTGTATCATATTCTCTCAGCTTTATAGAGCTGAAACCTTTACTTTTACAACATCATCTGTAACGAAACTTGAAAATATCCAAACTTATGATTTGCTTTGTCCTTTTATTCTAGTCTTTATTTTTTAACATGGTTGTGTTGCTTGATGAAATATCTCCAGCACAAATCTTGTAGACTAGACAATGGAATAGTAATAGACTCTTGGAAAATATCATTTAATTTTCCTTATGAAAGAGTGATTAATTTATCTTGACAGGTTTTTGTGGGGAATAAATAAGAATATAATTAGGAGGTGAGTTAGATCAATGCCATAG